>PVKC010036383.1:0-13235 GCA_004027635.1 Crocidura indochinensis
GACGCTCTTCCGATCTAAAAATAGAAATTCCTTGTCTTAGTAACTAAGAATCTTAATCATGTAGAGACCCAGATTTTAAGTATTAGTTTAAACATTGAATTTATATACCTATCTTAGAAAATTGTCTAGCGTTACAATCAAAGGCATAATTATTTGGTTTAAAATTTGTTGCATGGGATAGGAAGGGGTTGGACCCTGTGGTGTCAGAAATATCTGGGCCATCCCAATGGTGTTCAAGGATCTTGAGGGTTGCACCCAGCAATGTTTCGGGGGACCAGATGGTTCTGAGAATCAAACTTAAGTCCCCACCTAACAACTGTACTATCTCCCTGCCCCTGAGAATGCTGTGGAAATTCTCACCAAGAGCCAATGAATGAAAAACCAAGCAACAGGCTCTAAAAGTTTGGAGAACTCAGGTTTAATTAGGCTGGTGATCTAAAATCAGAGCTTCAAAACAAAAGAGGGAGTTCCATTTAATAGAATATCTGATGAGGGATGGGGCATTTGCAGGCAGCTGGTGGGAGAAAACAGAAGCAGAAATTCCAAGCATATCATCTAAAAGCCGAAGGCAAAACCGTCTCAAGGACACAAGCACTCTGGGAGTACATTCCCACGTTACCAAGGATATAAAACGAGACTGTGACCATCTCCAGGGCATTCTGAATGCTTGCCATGGTTACATCATGTAACCCAGACTCAGTCACTCCTTCCTGCTCTCTGGAGTTAGTGTGTTTGAAATGTGGGCCAATCTATTTTCCTGGCTTTTCTTTCTTATCTATTAATGTGTATTGGGAGAGAAACCCACTCTCAAATCTTCCAGCCTTTTTTTTTTTTTTTTTTTTTTTTTTTTTTTTTTTTTTTTTTTTTTTTTTTTGGTTTTTGGGTCACACCCGGCAGTGCTCAGGGGTTACTCCTGACTCCATGCTCAGAAATTGCTCCTGGCAGGCACGGGGGACCATATGGGGCTCCGGGATTCGAACCGATGACTTTTTGCATGAAAGACAAACGCCTTACCTCCATGCTATCTCCCGGGCCCCACCAGCCTTTTTTTTTTTTCAGATTTAGGACCACATCCATCAGTGCTCTCATCTGGATTTGTATTCAGAGATCACTCTGAATTTAGATATCACTCATAGTATTATTTGGGGGACCATCTGTGGATCCAGGGATCATAACCCAGTCAGACACATGCAAGGCAAATGCCTTACCCACTATACTCTCTCTGGATCAAGTTTTTCCTCCTTGACCAGAGGATTATACTGCGTAACCGATCTCATTAACTTCAAGATAACCACCTCCAGCCTCTGGGTTAGAAAGAGTCACATTAAAGCGACTCCAACAGCTCATTAATCATGTTTCTCCTTCATGCAGAGCTACTTGTGGAATACATGATTGTGGGACTTTTTAGTAATTTTGGGGGGAGGAAGATTTGGGCCACATCCAGCAGTGCTCAGGACTACTCTTGGTTCTGTACTCAGGAATCTCTCAGAGGATTGAGGGATTCTATAGGGTGTTGGGGATTGAACCTGGGTCAAACACATGCAAGGGAAGCACCCTACCCACTGTGCTTACTATCTTTACAGTCTCTTTTCTTTTCTTCTTTCTTTTATTTTTGGTTTTTGGGTCACACCAGGCAGCACTCAGGGGTCACTCCTGGCTCTGCGCTCAGAAATCTCTCCTGGCAGGCTCGGGGAATCATATGGGATGCTGGGATTTGAACCATCATCTATCCAGGAGCAGCTGTGTGCAAGGCAAACGCCCTACTGCTGTACTATCTTTCCGGCCCTTCCAGTCTCTTTCTTAACATTTAAAAAAGAAATTAGCGGGGCCCGGGAGATAGCATGGAGGTAAGGCGTTTGCCTTCCATGCAAAAGGTCATCGGTTTGTATCCCGGTGCCCCATATGGTCCCCCGTGCCTGCCAGGAGCAATTTCTGAGCATGGAGCCAGGAGTAACCCCTGAGCACTGCTGGGTGTGACCCAAAAAAAAAAACACAAAAAAAAAAATTAGCAAGTTGAAGCAGAAGTGTTAAATAGGGTCACTTTATTTGCTGTTACACCCTATCCATTTTCAATTATTTCAGATAAACAATATTATCCAACAAAAGACTTAGTGCATACACATCTGTTACACCGCTGTTCTCAGGTATTGACATAGTACACTTCTGTTCTTTGGTTTCTCATTTTTATTTCCAAGTATTTGTCTTCTAGATTTCTTTTCCATGGGAGTTATTTGTTCACAAAGAATTAGATGAGAGGGGCCGGAGAGATAGTATGGAGGTAAGGCGTTTGCCTTTCATGCAGAAGGTCATCAGTTCTAATCCCGGTGTCCCATATGGTCCCCCGTGCCTGCCAGGAGCAATTTCTGAGCATGGAGTCAAGAATAACCCCTGAGCACTGCCGGGTGTGACAAAAAAAAAACCACCAATAATTAGAGGAGCGATAGCATAGCCGTATGGTGTTTGCTTTGCACATGGCTGGCCCAGAACGAACCTCAGTTTGATCCCCAGCATCCCAGAGTACTATCCGGGAGTGATTTCTGAGCGCAGAGCTAGGAGTAACTCCTGAGCATCACTGGTTGTGGCCCAAAAACAAAATAAATAAACAAATAAACAAACAAAAAATAATTAGATGAGAAACACTGACCTTAATAATATATATATGTATGTATGTATGTATGTATGTATGTATGTATGTATATAAGCAAGTAGGGACAAATCAGTGACAGGTCCAGAAAGCAAATCAAAGACTAGGGCATCTCTCTGATCTGAGCAAACATCACCAGACTGAACCAGCAGAGATTACAGAAAGCTAGGACAGAAAATCCTCAGGATCCTTACTTACTTACTTTCTTCTTTCCTTCTTCCTTCCTTCTTTCCTTCCTTCCTTCCTTCCTTCAGACTGAACCAGCGGAGATTGCAGAAAGCTAGGACAGAAGACCCTCAGAATTCTTCTTTTCTTCCTTCTTTCCTTTCTTCCTATCTTCCTATCTTCCATCCTTCCTTCTTTTCCTTGCCTCCTTCCTTCCATCCCTTCTCCCTTCCTTGCCTCCTTTCCTTCCCTCCTTCTTCCTTCCCTCCCTCTTTCCTTCCTTGCCTCCTTTCCTTCCCTCCTTCCTTCCCCTTCTTTCCCTCCATTCTTTCTTTCTCTCTTTATTTCATGTATTTGTTCATTCTTTCTTTGTTTTCATTCTTTCTGCACTTCTGGCAGGGCTCAGGGGAGATATCTGTGTTGCTATGGATCAAACCTGAATTGTCTTCATACAAAGTAAGTGTACTATCATTCTGGCTTTAATCCTAAAGGATTTCTAATGAAAAAAATCTAGATTTAAGACTTTGGAGTTCAGGTTATCAGAGTGGAGAATTCGAAGTGGGAAAAGAATCTAATAGGCTATGGTGAAGGGATGTTGGTGATTCATATATTGTGGCAATATGTTGGAAAGAGGTTTGAAATCTTATCCCTAATGCACTTACACATACTTTACACATTACTTAAAAAAATTATTCAGTATGCCATTTGCCTTGAATGCAGCTGACCCAGGACAGATCTGGGTCTGATCCTGGCAACCCATATGGTCCCCCAAGCCAGGAGCAATTTTTGAGCGCATAGGCAGGAGTAACCTCTGAGTGTCATCAGCTGTGGCCCAGAATCCCCCTCCCAAAAAAAAAACATTATTTTTTCCGTGCTCCCACCAATATTCCCTTTTTGGCAACATTATTTTAATTAGAAAAAAGGTGACTGGTTTAACATTCCAAAGGCAAGGAAAGACCCTGGAATTTGTAAATAAGTTCTGACAGATCACAGTATACAAAATCAACAAACACAAGACAATTGCAGGACTTAGGGGATAGTTGTGACAAAGAGCATGTCACGCAAGTGTAAGAACTTGAATTCCATTCCTGGTGTTGCCCACGTGTACTGAGCATAGTCCCAGTGACTCAAGTGAATGGAGATCTTATACTATAATTAAGTTTGATCTCTGACCCCTGCAGCCATATGTGGACAAGCACTATAAGTAAAGTGTACACCTCTTCAGAAGAGCACCACTATTGAAAAGTGTGCTAGCACTGGGCCTGGACAATGAGGCCCAATAAGTGTGTGTGTGTGTGTGTGTGTGTGTGTGTGTGTGTGTGTGTGTGTGTACCACAGTGACAGACAGTGAAGCACCACACCCAGGGCACTTTACAATAAAAAAACTCACACTCCCTCTAATTGAGAGTATGTAGCCTCAGTGAGCACTACAACCAAGAGTATTTATGCCCCAGCCCCTATTACTGAAACAACAGCAGGGAAAGGAAACTAAAGGAGGGGAAGGAAAAGTGACAAGAAGAACATTAAAAATAAAAGGTCATTGGTTCGAGTCCCAGTGCCCCATATGATCCCCCGTGCCTGCCAGGAGCAATTTCTGAGCATGGAGCCAGGAGTAACCCCTGAGCACTGCCGGGTGTGACCCAAAAACCAAAAAAAAAACTTTTTTGAAAAGTGCATTATTATTTCCAAGCAATGAGTGATCCAAAAACAAAGTGAAAAAAGAGTCATAGGACCAAGAGATAGGGCAGGAGGGAAGGCACTTGCTTTGTATGAAGTCCATCTCTATTTGAAATACTAGTACTGCATATGGCCCCACAGCACTGACAGGGGTGGCTCCAGCTCCCACCCCCACAAAAGAAAAGAAAAGAGTTCTATGGGCTGAGAAGATAGCTAGAGAATACATGCCTAATAGCTAGAGAATACATGCCTAAGAATGTGTATGGCCCTGGATTTGATCCCTGACACATGTGTCTTCCCCCCCCAAAATACTGCTGAGCTAAATACCACTGTCTCCTATTGTGATACACCCTGGGGTACCACCCTGGAGTGGTCTGAACACTACATGAGGCCACTATTTTTTAAAGAAAAAGGGAGGAAACAATTCTAATAATAAAACAGTGTTAACAGAATGAAAAAGACTTCTAAATAAAATTGCATAAAATATATGACATGTACACTGAAAAATGTAAAGCACTTAGAAGGGAATAAGTGAAAGATCTAGTGTCTTCATGAATTGGAAGGCTCAGTGTTATGCACATAGAAATTTTCCCTATAGCTCTCTCTTTTTGAACACAACCAAAATTCCTACTTCTTTTGTTGTTGCTGAAAAAAAAGGAAAGTTGGGGGTTGAGGGGCCATTTCAGATGGTCATTTCAGCATTCTGCTATCTGATAGCCCTTCAGACCAAAGAACATGTTTGAACAGCAGAGGCCTAAAGCTAAAGATTTAGAGATAGGACGCCCCATGGGACACCCTTACATTCCAGCAGAATAAATCCAGTGCCTCTCCCCTCCCTTCCCAGGGAAGATTTATCTGCATTCCACAAAACAAGTAAAATCTTTCTCTGTCTCCTTATAGGGTGAATAGACAGAGCTTGAGCCCCCTAATTTGGGGCTAGGGGTTCTCTCTAGTGTGGAAATTTATTGCATAAGTGGATCGATATTTGGCCCTTATTTGTGTTGCCTTGGAGCTGTGTGGTGTGCTGCATGCAGAAAGAACTCATAAAAATGCATATTCTGGGTGATGCTTTTTGCAATAGGTGCTGAGTCATGGCTACAACAGTCTCATCATGGGTCAATAGACCTTTGTGCAAATGTGACCAAGGAATGTGGGAGTTTGCAACCGAAAGCTCAGATCTTTCGGAGTTCATGATTTAGTCCTGTTCCAGAACTAAATGAAATAGATACAGAATATGCAAAACCATTTTTAAAAAAAGAGAAACAAAATTATAGGACTCTCACTTGTAAATTTCAAAACTTACAGCTTTAGTTATGAATACAGTATGATATTGGGATAAATGAGGGATGAAGCAATAGCACAGCACTCAGTCGACCAGGGTTCAATCCCCAGAAACAATTCAGACCCATGAGCCCACATAGAGTAAGCCCTACACAGCCATGGTTGAGCCCTGAGCATTGCTGGGTGTGGCCCTAAAAACAAACAAACAAGCAAACCAAAAAAGGACACAAAAGGGTACATATCACCAAAGATACAGAGAGACATAGAGCAAGGCCTGGGGACAAGAGGGGAGGGTTTCCACTGCCTCTCCAGGCACTCCCCTCAACTTACTAACTTACTAACCTAGGTCTCCAGAGTCCTTCCGTCAGGGTTTCCAGGGCTACTTTATTACCTATTATTTATTCATTTCCCAGGATCTGTGAAAGCTTGGACCAGAATGTTGAGATACATCATCAATTCCTGCCCCCATCAGGCCTGGCAGTGGGACTGGAAGTTCCAAAGCTCAAATCACAAGGTTAGTTCTCCAGGCAATGGGAAGCCCCTGCTCAGGGGCTTTCCCCAAAGTTACTCTATTAATATAAAAGCACACTTTTAGCATGATCAATGCTTAGGAAATTCCCAGGCTTTGAGGAACTGTTAACTTGAATCTGTGTGTGAAAACCAAGTATAAATGACAAATACGTATTAGTTGCTTAAATAACCAAATACATTTTCCCTATAAGTCACAATCTCACAAAACCAAAGATTGGAGGGGCCAGAGAGATAGCACAGCAGTAAGCCATTTGCCTTGCACACAGCGAATCCAGGATGGACAGTGGTTTGAATCCCTGCATCCCATATGGGAAGGAGGGGTGTTCTGTTTATGACTAAAACCCAACTACAATCATGCTTGTAATCATGTTGCTTAAATAAAGATTTTATATATTAAAAATTATATAGTTCCCCGTGCCTACCAAGAGCCATTTCTGAGTGCAGAGCTAGGAGTAACCCCTGATCGCAGCCGGGTGTTACCCAGAAACAAACAAAAAAAAAAACGCGCAAAGATTGGGAGAAAATATTTGCAGATCATATAAGCAAATAAAGGACTTCACATCCAGAAGATACAAAGAACACGACCATCATATCCAATAAGTTGTATACAATATAACTCAACAAGAAGAAATCAGACCAATTAACCCAAATCTAGACTTATTTCCTGCACCAAAATAAAATGACTGGTGTCCAAAGCAATTATACAACGGGTAGGATACTTGCACACAGCTGACTCCGGTTCGACCCCCAGCACCCCATATAATCCCCAAGCACCACCAGAAATGATTCCTGAATTCAGAGCCAGAATTAAGTCCTGAGCACAGCCGAGTGTGCCCGTGCCAAATAGAGTGAGCACAGAGAAGAATGTAGGAGGCAGTCTCTAATAGATATGCCAAACAGCCAGGGCACAATCAAAAATGTTTCGTCAGATAAAACCAGAACAGTAGCAACAGAGACCAACACTGAAATGACTCAGCTATTGGAATTATCTGACTAGGATTTTATTTTATTGATAAAGGCCACATCCAGCATGCTGGGTGATTGTGGTTCCTGAATGCCATCCCTAGTGAGCTCAACAGTACAATTTTCAGAATGTAGTGCTTTGGCCTGGCAGTACTAAAGGGCCATCAGGGCCACACACAAAACTGGGTATAAGAAATGAACAGATGGGGGCCGGGCGGTGGCGCTGGAGGTAAGGTGCCTGCCTTGCCTGCGCTAACCTAGGACGGACCACGGTTCCATCCCCCGGTTCCCCATATGGTCCCCCATGCCTGTCAGGAGCGACTTCTGAGAGAATAGCCAGGAGTAACCCCTGAGCGCCACAGGGTGTGGCCCAAAAATCAAAAAAAAGAAAAAAAGAAAAAAGAAAGAAAAGAAATGAACAGATTTTTCTCAAAGAAGAAATACAAATAGCCAAAAGGCACATGGAAAAATGCTCCACATCACTAATCATCAGGAATATGCAAATCAAAACAACAAGGAGGTACCATTCACACCACAGAGACTGGCACACATCACAAAGAACAAGAACAATCGGTGCAGGAGGGGATGTGGGGAGAAAGGAATTCTCATTCACTGCTGCTGGAAATGCTGACTAATCCAGTCTTTTTGGAAAACAATATGGAGATTCCTCCAAAAACTGGAAATTGAGTTCACATATGATCCAGCTATACCACTCCTAGGGATATACCCTAGGAACACAAAAACACAATACAAAAATGACCTCTGCATGCCTATGTTCATTTCAGTTCTAATTACAATAGCCAGAATCTGGAAACAAACCAGGTACCCAACAAAAGATGAGTGACTAAAGAAACTGTGCTACACATACACAATGAAATACTATGCAGCTGTCAGGAAAAATGAAGTCATGAAATTTTCCTGGGAGCTGGGAGGTGGTGCAGGAGGTAAGGTGCCTGCTGCCTTGCCTAGGACGGACCACGGTTCGATCCCTCGGTTCCCATATGGTCCCCCGTGCCTGCCAGGAAGCGACTTCTGAGCGCATAGCCAGGAGTAACCCCTGAGCGTCACTGGGTGTGGCCCAAAAAAAAACAAAAAAAAAATTTTCCTATACATGGATGGACATGGTAACTATTATGCTGAGAGAAATAAGTCAAAAGGAGAGAGATAAACACTCATCTATGGGATTTAAGAAAAATATAAGAGACATTATTGAAATAACACCTAGAGACAATAGAGATGAGTGCTCAAAGGACCGGGCCCCGATATGTAGCTTACCACAAAGAGTGATGAGTGCAGTTAGAGAAATAACTACACTAACAACTATCATGACAATGGCAATGAGTGAAAGAGGTAGAATGTCTCTCTCGAATACAGACAGGGACTAGGGGAGGAGGGTGATGGGAAGCATTGATGGTGGGAAGGTTGCACTGGTGAAGGGGGATATTCTTTTTATGACAGACCCAACTACAAACATGCTTGTAATCGTGATGCTTAAATAAACATATAATTTAAATAAATAAGTAAATAAATCAAAATTCCTTTCTGGAGAACCAGAGAGATAGTACAGTGTATAAGGAACTTTTCTTGGAAAATAAAAGAAAAATGAACAAAAACATAGTGGATAAGACAAGGACCTCTTCCACTAATGAAGTCAAAAGTCATGTTTGCAGGGCTGGAGAGATAGCATGAAGGTAAGTCGTTTGCCTTGCATGCAGAAGGTCATTGGTTCGAATTCCAGCATCCCATATGGTCCCCAGAGCCTGCTAGGAGCGATTCCTGAGCATAGAACGAGAAGGAACCCCTGAGCACTGCTGGGTGTGACCCAAAAAAAGCCATGCTTGCAAAACTTTTTCTTTTTCCCCCCTCTCCAAACTTTTTCTATTGGTTTACAATGACTGTTTATTTCCAGAAGCATAATATGGTATTCTATTATCCATAATAGCCTAAACTTAAAGAAAACAAAGATTTTCCTAGTGTGTGCCTGGGAAAAAGAGTTTGATCTTAGAATTTGAAAATGACCCCTTCCCCACTACACCACCATAAGAAAAAGAGAAAAATATATAAATAGATATTGAGTCCTTTCAAAATATTTTTTAATTTTGCATTGTCAGGAGTTAGTCTGCAGGAATCCCCATCTCCAATGTTGATTCTGTCGAAAGTTTCTCTGCATCTGAAGCTGAAACAATAGTACAGCTGGAAAGTTGTTTGCCTTGGACCTGAGTTCTCCCAGGAGTGATCCTTGAGTGCAGAACCAGGAACAAGTCCTGAGAACTACTGAATGTGACCAAAAAAAAAAAAAATCAAACAAACCAAAAAATGAGTTTTCTCTGCATCTATTGATAGTTTCATATGATTTGTATCTTTTCTTGTGTTAATGTGGTATTTACTACATTTATTGCTTTTCCTAGATTGAGCCATCCTTGCATTCCTGGAATAATTTCCACTTGATGGTGTTATATAACTCTTTTGTTTGTTTGTTTGCTATAATGTTGTTTGAGGTCATGGCATCTATATTCTATCACTGAAGATGTTGATCTGTCATCTTTCTTTTCCTTTTTACAATGTTCCACCTATTTTTTGGTATCAGGAGCATGCTGTCCTCTGGCTCACGACGAAAGTACAAAAACAATTCAGTAAAGGGATCCTTTTCAATACTTTTTTTTTTGGTTTTTGGGCCACACCCAGTGACGCTCAGGGGTTACTCATGGCTATGCGCTCAGAAGTTGCTCCTGGCTTGGGGGACCATATGGGAAACTTGGGGATCGAACAACAGTCAGTCCTAGGCTAGCGCAGGCACCTTACCTCCAGCGCCACCACCTGGCCCCCTTTTTCAATAATTTAGGTGGAACAACTGGGTATCCATGAAGGTAAAAAAAATAAGAGTGAGTTTTGACCTAAAAGGCATACCATATACAAATATTAGGTCTAAATGGATCAGTTATCATATAAAACTATAGTTTTACCATGATATCTCTGAAAATTCTCCAAAAAATTCCTTCCTTGTTTCTTAGGAGATCACAGAGCACCTCCTGGTAATTCTTGACTTTCCATGGCCTCCTCAATAGTGTCCCCTCTGGCCTTATCACATGGTCTACTTTTCTCTGTTCTGTCTTTGTATGTAACTCTCCTCTTCTTTCCCTTCCTCGTCAAATGCTGTCACTGGAGTTGGGTCCCTCCTCTAATTCATGATGATGTCATCTTAACTTGATTACATCCAATCTAGCTCCTAAACTTTAAAATACTCCATTGCCCATTCCAATTCAACCTGTCATAGCCAACATTTTAATTTCCCCTTGTTTTTGTTGTTAATATACTCATATGAATCATTATCATCATGGTTTTGTTTTTTTCCAATAAACTGCATATTTAGAAGTTTTCACAAGTTCTCTCCTGCATTTTCTCTATTTTCATTTGCTACCATCACTTCCTACAGCCTACATGGTTCTGGAGAACGCAAAATGTGTCATTCCAAAGTGAATCAATCCTTCAGTGTTTCTTTATGTGTGTGTTTGTTTTTGAACCACACACAGCAATGCTCAGGGATTACTTCTGGTTCTGCACTCAGGAATTACTCCTGGCGATGCTCAAGGAAACATATGGGGTGCCAGGGATAGAGCCAGGGTGGGATGCATGCAAGGCAAGTGTTATATTGTCTCTTCAGCAGCCTTCAATGTTTACTAGGGAGATTAAAAGCTCCTTCAGTCTTTGTCTGCCACGGTCTTTAATTTGTCCTTCTAGAATAGAAACGAAATCACAGGGCCAGGCCGGGAGTGTAATTGACAGATGGCTCAGCTGCTTCCTACAGAATCTACCACCTTGTTAGTGTGGAGGCCACATGAGGCCACACTTGTCATAGGCTGTGATCAGCCAATGACTAAGCACAGCCTGTGACCAAGGCAGATATGTGATGCCTTCTGTCAACGACTGTCTCAGAGGACTGCCCATCAGCCTGGTTGAACCTTTCTTTGGAACTGCATTAATCTTAGGATCCTCTCTGTAACCTCCAGGGGTCAAATCAGCATAGGGATCTGAAGCTTCTTCCCACCTCCCCAAGCTTCCTTTGCTCACAGATCTACTATCTCTATGATCACAAGATCTCTTGCATTTTCCATCTCATCTTGCCTTCAGTTTCTCAGACCATCTGAACCCATTCACATGGTTTGTAAACAATATCAAACAAAGAGAGTAGAAGTCCTAGCTCTTTCCTTTCTCAGATGTACCACTTCCGCCTCCAGAGTCACATTCACACACATGTAGGATATTTTTTCCTATTGATTTTGGTGACACACCCAACACTACTCATTGCAAAGCCTGTCTCTAATCAAGAGTGAGACCTACTTAGGTTCAGGGGATTCAAATCTGGGCTAGTGGGATGCAAGGCAAATGCCTTAGCCCCTATACTATTTCTCCAGTCTAACAAGTAGACAACTTATAATTAATTTTCCGGGTACTCTTCAAGTTTTTATTGAAGCAAAATATGAATGCATAGTCTTATTTTTCATTCTTCTTTGTGTGTGTGGTGCCAAGGGTTGAACTTGGGGCCTTATACACCACTGAGCCACACTCATGAACCATTATGCAAATGATAGCATACTATAAACACTTCCCTCAGTTATGTACTTTATTTTTTAGATCTCTTAATCCTTTTTTTTCTCTTTGCTTTTGGTGCCACACCCTGTGATTCTCAGGGGTTACTCCTGGCTATGAGCTCAGAAATCGCTCCTGACAGGCTAGGGGGACCATATGAGATGCCAGGGATCAAACCCGGTCAGCTGCAAAGCAAACACTGTACCACTGCTCAGGCCCTCCTATTTTTATTTCTGTGTTAAAAAATTCTGGGGCATATCCTTACATCTATTGTATAGCTCAATCATTCTTTGTGTGTATTTTATTTTGTTTGGGGGCCACACATGACCAATGCAAGGGCTTAGTCCTTGCTCTGTGCTCTGGTATCACTCCTTTGAGAGAATCGTGGAACCCTAAGAGATACTGGAGACTAAATTCAGCTCTAGCCTTACACTGTCTTTTTTAATCTTTAGTATTTTTGTTTGTTTTTTGTTTGTTTGGGCCACGCCCGTTTGATGCTCAGGGGTTACTCCTGGCTATGCGCTCAGAAATCGCTCCTGGCTTGGGGTGACCATTTGGGACGTCGGGGAGATCAAACCACGGTACGTCCTACGGTAGCACTTGCAAGGCAGACACCTTACCTCTAGCGCCACCTTCCCGGCCCCAATATAGTTTTTTATTTGTTTGTTTGTTTGGGTCACACCCGGCAGAGCTCAGGGGTTACTCCTGGCTCTACACTCAGAAATCGCTCCTGGCAGGCTTGGAGGACCATATGGGATGCCACGATTCTAACCACCGTCCTTCTGCATGCAAGGCAAACACCCTACCTCCATACTATCTCTTGACCTTAATCCTTATAGTTTTATGGATTTTTTAAATATTTTTCCATAGTCTTTTTCCTTTTTTTTCTTTTTTTTCTTTCTTTCTTTCTTTCCCTCTGTCTCTCTCTCTTTCTTTTCTTTCTTTCTTTCTTTCTTTCTTTCTTTTTGGTTTTTGCACTCAGAAATAGCTTGTGGCAGGCTCGGGGGACCATATGGAATGCTGGGGATGGAACTCAGGTCTGTCCCAGGTCGACAGTGTGCAAGGCAAATGCCCTATTGCTGTGCTTTCACTCAGGCCCCCCATAGTCTTTTTTCTTAAATGTTTGGGTCCTACTTTTAATCTACAGTATACTTCACTTGGGGGGGGGGTGTTGGGTCATACCCGGCAGCACTCAGGGCTTACTCCTGGCTCTGCACTCAGAAATTGTTCCTGGCAGGCTTGGGGGACCATATGGGATGCTGGGATTTGAACCACCATCTATCCTGAATTTGCTGTGTGCAAGGCAAATGCCCTACCGCTGTGCCACCTCTCTGACCCCTACAGTATACTGATTTTATATTATCTTTCTTTTTTTTTTTTTTTTTTT
>PVKC010036384.1:0-13247 GCA_004027635.1 Crocidura indochinensis
CAAAATAGGCATTTATTCACTCCAGAAATCTGTATTTTTAATCTCTACTATTCAAGTCTTTATTTTTATTTAATTGTATTTGGGTTTTAGGCATTCAAATAACACCCCCTTTCACCAGTGCAAAATTCTCATCACCAATGCCCCAAATCTCTCACCTCCCTGTGCACCTACCGCCTGTAATTGAGAGAGGATTTCTACTTCCCTGATTCATTCATATTGTTATGTTAGTTATCAGTGTAGTTATTTCTCTAACTGCATTCACCACTGTGGTGAGCTTCATATTGTGAGCTGGACCTTCCAGCCCTCTCTATTGTCTCTGAGAATTATCACAAAATGTCTTTTATTTTTCTTAAAACCCATAGATGAGTGATACTATTCTGTGTCTATTTCTCATCCTCTGACTTATTTCAGCATAATAGATTCCATGTACATCCATGCATAGGTAAATTTCATGAAATCGTCTCTCCAGATGGCTGCATAATATTCCATTGTGTATATGTACCAGTTTCTTTGTCATTCATCTGTTGAAGGGAATATTGATGGTTTCCAAAGTTTGGTTATTGTAATAGCTCTGCAATGACTATTGTATTTAGAAACAGACTTTTGATTTGTATTTTTGTGTGCCTCACAGATATTCCTACGAGTGGTATTGCTGAATCATATGGGAGTTCAATTTCCAGTATTTTTTAGAAATCTCCATATTGTTTTCCAGGAAGGCTAGAATAGACAGCATTCCCGCAAGCAGTGAATGAAAGTTCCTTTCTCTCCACTTTCCCTCCAGCACCAATTGTTCTTGTTCTCTGCATTATGTGCCAATCTCTGTAGTGTGATATGATACCTCATTGTTGTTTTGATTTGCAACTCCCTGATGATTATGGACATGTGTTTTATGTGGAGCATATATTTATATGTCTTTTGGCCATTTCTGTTTCTTTTTTGCCAAAGTGTTCATTTATTCTCCCCATTTTTTGATGGGACTAGATTTTTTTTATAATGTTCTCTCAGTGCCTTGTATATTTTGGATATTGGCCCCTTATCTGATGGTTATTGGGTGAATAGTTTCTCCCAATCAGTGGGTGGCTCTTGTATCCTGGGCACTATTTCCTTCGAGGTGCAGACGCTTCTCAGCTTAATATATTCCCATTTGTTTATCTCTGTTTTCACTTGTTTGAAGAGAGCCTTTTTCTCCTTGAAGATGCCTTTAGTCTCAATGTAATGGAGTGTTTTACCTATGTGTTGTTCTAAATAACTTATGGTTTCAGATCTGATATCATGGTCTTTAATCCCTTTGGATTTTACCCTCATACATGGTGTTAGCTGGGCGTCTGAGTTTGCTTTTTTGCAAGTGGCTAACCAGTTGTGCCAACATGACTTATTGAAGAGGCTTTACTTGCTCCATTTAAGATTTCTTGCCATTTATCAAAAATTAAATGATTGTATGTCTGGGGAACTTTCTTTGAATACTCAACCCTATTCCACTGATCTGAGTGCCTGTCTTTATTCCAATACCATGCTGTTTTTGATAACTATTGCTTTTTAATACAATTTAAAATTGGGGGAAGTAATTCCTCCCGTATTCTTTTTCCCAAGGATTACTTTAGCTAATTGTGGGTGTTTATCTTTCCAAATGAATCTCAGAAATATTTGTCCACTTCTTTGAAGAATGTCATGGATATCTTTAGAGGGATCACATTAAATCTGTACAATGCTTTGGGGAGTATTACCAATTTAGTGATGTTAATCCTGCCAATCCATGAGCAGCTTATTTGTGTCCATTTCTGCGTGTCATCTCTTATTTCTTGGATCAGAGTTTTATAGTTTTCTTTGTATAGGTCCTTCATTTCTTTAGTCAAGTTGACTCCAACATATTTGAGTCTTATGACACTAAAGTGAATGGGTGTTTTTTTCTTAATTTCCATTTCTTCAGTATCAATATTGATGTATAAAAAGGCCATTGATTTTTGTGTGTTAATTTCGTAGCCTGCCACGTTGCTATATGAATTTATTGCTTGTAGCAGATTTTTGGTAGAGTCTAGGGTTTTCTAAATATAGTATCTTGTCATCTGCAAACAGTGAGAGCTTGACTTCTTCTTTTACTAGCTGGATGTCTTTGATATATTTTTCTTGTCTAATCTCTATAGCAAGGACTTCAAGAACTATGTTGAATAAGAGTGATGTGAGAGGACAGCCTTGACTTGTGCCAGAATTTAGGGGGAAGGATTTAAGTTTTTCTCCATTGAGGATAGTATTTGCCATTGGCTTGTGGTATATGGCCTTAACTATATTGAGAAAGGTTCCTTTCATTCTTAACTTGCTGAGAGTTTTTATCAAAAGTGGTTGTTGAACCTTATCAAAGGCTTCCTCTGCACTTATTGACATGATCATGTGGTATTTATTTTTCTTGCTGTTGTTACTGTGTATTATGTTGATAGATTTACAGATGTTAAGTTATCCTTGTATTCCTGTGATAAAAACCTACTTGATTGTAGTGTATGGCTTTCTTGATGAGGCATTTGATCTTATTTAGCCAGAATTTTGTTGAGGATCTTTGCATCTGTCTTCATCAAGGATATTGGTCTGAAATGTTAATTTCTGGCAGCATCTTTGTCTGGTTTTGCTATCAAGTTAATGTTAACTTCATAAAAAAAACTGTTTGGAAGTGTTCCCGTTTTTTCAATTTCATGAAAGAGCCTGGCCTGGATTGGTAGTAGTTCCTCTTGAAAGGTTTGAAAAATTTATTAGTGAATCCATCTGGACCTGGGGTTTTGTTTTTGGGTAGACATTTGATTACCATTTTAATTTCCTTATTAGTGATGGGGGTATTTATATATGCTACATCCTCCTTATTCAACCATGGAATTTTATAAGAATATTAGAATTTATCCATTTCTTCTAGATTCTCATGTTTCACGGCATAGAACTTATCAAAGTAGTCTTTGATCACTCTTTGAATTTCTGCAATATCTGTGGTGATCTCCCCTTTTTTGTTTCTAATATGGGTCATCAAATCTCTCTTTCTCTCTCTTTGTGAGTTTTGCCAGTATTATATCAATCTTGTTTATTTTTTCAAAGAACCAACTTCTGCTTTCTTTTATCTTTTGGATTGTTTTTGAGTTTCTACTTCATTGATTTCTGCTCTTAGCTTTGTATTTCCTTCTGTCTCCCATATTTTTGGTTCCTTTTGTTAATCATTTTCTAATTTTATAAGCTGTGTCATTAAGCTGTTCAGGTAATCCCCTTCTTCCTTCCTAATGTGTGCTTGCAAAGCTATAAATTTTCCCCTCAGTACCACTTTTGCTGTGTGCTATTTATTCTGATAGTCTGTGTCTTCATTGTCATTTGTTTCCAGGAAAGTTTTGATTTCCTCTTTATTTTCATCTTGGACCCTAAATGTTTTCTTCTGAATCCCATTGTAGTTCACATCTAATTTCAGAGCCTTGTGGTCAGCAAAGGTAGCCTGCAAAGTTTCTATTCTCTTGATTTAATGGAGGTATGTTTTATGTGCCAACATATGGTCTATTTTGGAGAATGACCCATGTACATTGGAGAGGAATGTGTATCCAGGTTTCTGGGGATGGTATATATATACATATATATATGTGTATACCAATATATATATGTATATACATATATATATGTATATACATATATATGTATATATACATATACTAGGCCTCTTCTATTTCTCTTTTCAGGGCTAGTATATTTTTGTTGCGTTTTAGTCTGGTTGACCTATCAAGTGGTGATAGGGCCATGTTGATGTCTTCCACAATATTTGTGTTATTTATTTATTTTTGGTTTTTGGGTCACACTGGGCAACACTCAGGGGTTACTCCTGGCTCTTTTCTCAAAAATTTCTCCTGGCAGACTCAGGGGACTATATGGATGCCAGGATTCGAACCACCGACCTTCTGCATGAAAGGCAAATGCCTTACCTTCGTGCTATCTCTCTGGCCCCAATTGTTGTGTTATTATTGATATATGCTCTTTCAAATTTGTCAGTAATTATATTAGATATTTTGCTACTCTCTCATTGGGTACTTATATGTATAGTAGTGTTATTTCTTCTTGTTGCACATATTCCTTGATTAGTACCAAGTTTCCATCTTTGTCCCTTACAAATTTTCTTAGTATAAAGTTTGTGTCATTTGATTTTAATATGGCCACCCCAACTTTTATAAGAGCATTGTTTGCTTGAATGATTTTTCTCAGCCTTTGATCTTGAGTCTAGATTTGTTCTGACTCTTCTCGTATGTTTCTTGTAGGTTGCAGAACATTGGATTCATCTTTTTGATCTACTTATCCACCCTCTGTCTCTTAATTATGGCATTTAATTTATTGACATTGAGGGAGATGATTGTCATGAGATTTAATGTCATCTTTGTGTATAAGTTTTGTGTGTTGTTGTGTTTGTCTTGTCTTAAAGTAGACCTTTCAGCTTTTCTTTTAGGCTGGTTTTGCATCTGTAAAGTTTCTGAGCTGTTTTTTTTTTTTTTTATCTGTTAAGCTATTTAGTCTTATCACAATATCCCACCACTGTCTTCTGGCCTTGAGAGTTTCTTGTGACATGTCTGCTATAATCTTATGGATACTCCTTTGAATGCAATTCCATTTTTGATCATGTAGCTTTCAGTATTCTATCTCTATCTGTGGGACTTTCGTGTGACTTTAATGTGTCTTAGGGTGCTTTTCTTTGGGTGTCTTCTTTATGGTACTAATCAGGCAAACAGAATTTTATTGCATGCCATCTTTAGCTCTAGGAGTTTCTCTCTAATGATGCCCTTGATTATTTATTCTTCATGGGGATTTTCTTCCTGGTTCTCTGGAACTCCAATGATTCTTAGGTTATTTCTGTTAAATTTGTCAAAGACTTCTATTTTCATCTGTTCACATTCTCTGAGTAATTTTTCCAGTGTTTGATCATTTGCTTTAAGATTCTTTTCTGGGGCCCGGGAGACAGCATGGAGGTAAGGCGTTTGCCTTTCATGCAAAAGGTCATCGGTTCGAATCCCGGCGCCCCATATGGTCCCCCGTGCCTGCCAGGAGCAATTTCTGAGCATGGAGCCAGGAGTAACCCCTGAGCGCTTCCGGGTGTGACCAAAAAAAAAAAAAAACAAACAAACCAAAAAAAATTAAAAAAAATATTCTTTTCCAATTTCTTCTGCTATATTTTGTTGTTCTACATCTCATCTTTCAGCTCATTGATTCTGTCCTTGGCAGCTGTTACTGTTTGAGAGGCTTTGCATTGAGTTTTTTATTTTATCTACTGAGTTTTTCAGTCCTGTTATTTCAGTTTAGAGATTTCTGATTGTGTTCTCTTCATCTTGATCTATTCTTTATTTGAGTTTTATGAACATCCTCCATACTCTAAACTTTTTTTCAGAGAGGTTAACTATATGGTTGGTATTATTTGGGACATCAAATCTCCCATCTTCATTCTCTATGCATGCTGTTGCCTAACATTGTTTCCCCATTAACACAGTTGTAGCGTGACTTTTACTATGTGTCATGGTGTGGTTCATGGGCCAGGAGATAAGCACGACCATGGTGTGAAGCAGAGAGGTCACCCTCCTCCCTGGTTGGTGAACAATGATGGAATGAAGTTGGTAAAGTTCACTGAGGTCTCTCTCAGCAGTCTCCCGCAGGGATCAGAAAGCCAAAAATGAAGCGGTGCAGCGGATTTTTAAGTGTACTAGTGGAGTTGGGACTGCCTTTGGTTGGGACCACTTGGTCGGTGAACAATGATGGAATGAAGTTGATAAAGTTTGCTGGGTTCTCTCTCAGCAGTCTCCCACAGGGATCAGAAAGTCAAAAAATCAGGAATTCCCTTCCTAATCTCCCCAATATTTACTGTGCCTTATAACTGGCACTCCCAGCTCCCTGATGCCTGCTATTAGAGTCTACTTTGGCAGCATCCCCCAAGGTCTTCCTGTTCAAGTCTTGAGTCACTTTTCAAATCTTCAACTACTCTAATGAGTAAGAGACAGTCAAGCGGAAACCATCCTAACTCATCTATACTCAATATTTGATACAGGGGCCCGGGAGGTAGGGCGTTTGCCTTTCATGCAAAAGGTCATCGGTTCGAATCCCGGTGCCCCATATAGTCCCCCGTGCCTGCCAGGAGCAATTTCTGAGCATGGAACCAGGAGTAACCCCTGAGCACTGCCGGGTGTGACCCAAAAACCAAAAAAAAAAAAATATTTGATACAACTCTTCCAATAATCCAGCTTTCACCCAGTCTATGTTTTATGTTAGGGTCTTTTTGTATTAATTGTTGTCTCCTGGTTGTTAAAATCTTTGATAATCTTACCCTTTCCTTGTTTATTCATCCCTGTGTACCAAATTCAAATTTCAAATCCATAAAAGCAAGGTCTTTTAAACAAACCAAAGTATGAGCTAATGGTGTTTCTCTTTGATTTATAGATTATTTCTATTTCTGTGTTTCATAAGGAAAGTTTGATAGCTGTAGCACTGTCTATAATGCCACTCTTCTGTGATTTACCTTGAGTGGTTGCTATCACATATAGAAATGGTAATAAGAAGAAACACTGAGTCATTTGAAGTCTAGAAAGTAAATTTCCTCACCTATAATCCTATGTTTTCTCTTGCATCCCACAAAGTGTGGGTTCAAAAATTATTGAGATGTTTAAGAAAAGGATTCAGTTAGCAATAAGTAGAGACTCAAAGCTCTCTTAGGTATATCTCATGATGTGTCATTATGATTTCATGTGCAACTCTATACTGTCACTGATTGCTGGTTGGGTTTTTTGTTCTGTTTTGTTTTGTTTTGTTTTGATTTGGTTTTGGGGCCACACCCAGTGATGCTCAGGGGTTCTTTCTGCCTATGTGCTCAGAAGTCATCCATGACTTTGGGGACCGTATGGGATTCCTGAGGCTCTAACCACTGTCTATCCTAGGTTAGCACATGCAAGGCAATTGACCTACCACCTGCACCACTACTCTGACCCCTGATTGCTGGTTTTGCTGTATGCCATTGTGCTACCATTATACTAGAAGAAAAACAACTGATGTCTAAAACTTGTTTTTATGTTGAAAAGGAATAATTTCAGTCTTATAAAAAATAAGATTCTTTTAGCATCTTATAAAACATATGTCTTAATCAATTAAGGAATGAAGATGGTTAGCTATGAGTAGGAAACTTGGATGAAGAATAGTTGAATATGGGATATACAGCAAAAAGCATGATATTACAAGTCTCAAAAGAAAAATGATAATTCATAAATAATAAACAGAAAATATTTTGAAAAGGTAGGGTATCAGAATAATTCCAAGGCCATTTTAACATATGTCACATACACAGACATAGCAAATTACCTACATTCAAACTAAGTTGGCCTCAATATCAAAGTAATTTTTTGAAAGAATGAGGTGTACTAAAACAGTTTGTGCAGTATATTAGGCACACAAACATTCTCCTCCACGTAAGGCAAGTATAACTTTTCCCACCTGTTTATTTTTCCTTAAACAAACATTATCAGATATAACTAATCCAAAGAAAATTTTCTTTTCCTTTACATGAATGAACACCCCTCTCACCCTTTTGCTAAACCCTGGACTTCTGATGTATTTACGGATCTTATATTACACTCATGTCATGTTTGGAATCGCTTCAATGGTTTAATGCCTTAAATTATATTCAAACATTTAATCAGTTTCTGTTTAAATATGTTTTTATCATTTACATATAAGTTTATTTTCCCAATGCCTAAGAATATATACTGGATTTTTGTGCTGTTAGGATTTTTTACATAAAGAAACAGGATTCTTTTTTCTTAATGCCTCCATGGTGAAAATGACAAAATTAAGTGTATTTTATCAAATCTATGCTGACAACTATCTATAGACTAGAAAAGGGGACTTGGGGGTCACCACAAGAGCTGCACCCCAATTCTTACTAATATTCAGAGATATTATGCAGAGAAAAGAAACATATTTTGAATACTAAATTCTACCAAATGGGTATAATAGACATTTATAGGGCTTTTCATCTCCAAAGAACCAAATATACATTTTTCTCAATAGAACATAGAATATTCATCATGAAAGTTATGTTGGGGCAAATATCAATAAATTAAAAACTATTCCAGTCATATCATGAATAATTTTAGATCACAATAAAGTTAAATTAAAAATCAAACATAGCATATCATCTGGAAAAACCTCAATTATCTAAAGAGCAAATATCATGCTGCTGAAATAATATTATGTCATTGACAAAGTCATATAGTATATATGAATTCTTGGAACCAAATGAGAATAAAAGAAAAAAATGTTATCAGAATATAGAAGATAAAGTAAGATTAATTCTAAGAACTGTCTAACTGTAAAGGCTTACATAAAGAAAGAAAATAGTTCTCAAATAAGCAATTTAACATAATCTCTAAGGAAACTAGAAAAAGAAGAATAAAATCTTAATAGGAGAGAGAGAACATTAAAGTGATAGTGGGAATACAATATAATGCATTTTTACAAACCAGTCAATGTTTGTGGTCTTCCTTATATTTCAACTCCACTAATATATTCCATAATGCCACAACAGTATCTTTGTACTACTTCTAGCCCATTTCAACACTTCCCCTCAAAATTGCTAAGTAAATTCAATTTTAAAGTCTAGGATCGAGGGTTTGTCATTGTTCATTGATTTTTATTTTATTTTGTTTGTTTTGTTTTATTTCTGGGGCCAAACCCAGTGACATTCAGAGGTTGCTTCTGGGTATGTGCTCAGAAATCACTCTTGACTTGGGGGACCATATGGGATGCTGGGGATGCAACCGCAGTCTGCCCTAGGTTAGCATATGCAAGGCAAATGCCCTATGGCTTGCAACACCACTCCTGCCCCTTATTTTTATTTTCTTGTTTTGTCTCTGTTTTTTCACATATGACTGTTATTATCTGACATTGGTTCTTTTTCGGCTGGCTTATTTCACTTAATCTGATACAATCTAGTTCTAACATTCTTGTAATGAACTGCAAGCAAGATGCTCACTGGCTCTACTATCATTCAATATAGTTTTGATCCTATATTTTAAAATTGAGGTAATTTAACAAATTTTCTTACTATCTAAAAATCAACATTCTTATAAATTCATTATTAAGCTGAAATGACAAAAAGTAAATATTGGCAGTAGTTTATCTAAAAGTTATTCCTAGTTTTCTCTGACTTCCACAAATAAAATAACATGTAACTTATTAATACTGAAATAATATTAAGTATATAGCAAATATAGAATGATAGAATAAAGACAGTATGTATAAAATTGTTCCTGGAGTGTGTTTGTCAGTGCTACTCTCAGTACTGGGATTGCATCCTGTCTATACCAGTGCTTGCTTGCTTTCAAAAAAAAAAAGCCAAATGTTATATAGATTATTTTTTGCCTTTTGACACAAATGTATCTTTATATAATTTAAATTAGTAAAACAGTTATTACTGCAGCTCTTTCCTAGAAGCTATGTGGTTTTATGTGTGTGTGTGTGTGTGTGTGTGTGTGTGTGTGTGTGTGTGTGTGTGAGACTGTTTATGTTCTTATAAATTCTAGAGTAAAGGGATCTCTACCTGGCTTACCAGAATGTAACTCATGCAAGCAGATAGAGAATGGGATGCCTCAGGAGGTTGCCTGAATACAGGCTTAGGAAGTCAAGTTCAAGTAGACCAAACTAAAGAAATCTGAGTTAACCATTGGCACAAAGAAATACCAATATTTCAAGATAAAACAGGAACAGTAACAAAGTAATAACATCTAAATAGTACAAAATAAGATTCTATCACACTCACACAAATAAGTTTAAATATATAAATGCCAGTAAGGCCTTTATGATACTTGAGGAAACATTTTAACTATAAGTGGATAATTGAAAATGACAAGGAGAATTCCGAGTCAACAAAATTTTTCCCTATAGAAATATGTTTAGGCTAAAAAGAAAAAAAAGAAATTGACTTTAATTTACATTGTCACCATCACATGCTTTTCCACCAGTAAATTACACCTCCCTCCCCTTCAGGTGAGTTGTTAGAAAGAAAGAAAAAAAAGTTATAGTTTTTAGGAATAATTTATGTAAAGTTAATATTTTAATGGTAATTGTAATTTGCAATTCTACTTGAGGTGATGTTAAAGTATTCATACATTAGGAAGGAGTTAGATACTTTTCATTAAAAAGCTACTTCTGTGAATGTATTTTTCATAAACTTTTACTTTTCACCTAAATTCCTAATAAAAATACAAGTCTATGATTCTATTTTCCAGAGGTAAAAATGTGGTCCAATGGGACGAGAATGAAAATAACAGAATTATTTTCCTCAAGTGTTTTCTTAATAATCAGTTTTCCTTAAATATAAAAGAAATCACATTAATACATCTCATTCTAAGTAAAGACTAAAAAATTGGAAGATATTGCCAGGAGGAAATAACATTGTGAAATACTCTGATGTTACTACATCACTTATTAAATAGAAGAAGTAAAGGTCAAGAATGTATTTACAAGAGTGAATGTCTTTCTTATGGAATTTAATTCTGGCTCTAATCATCAGCCACCTTTAATGAAATGAAAATTTTATTAAAAAATTTGTAAAACAAACTAACATTTGGGGACAGACTGACAGTATAGGAATTAAGGCACTTACCCTGCATGCAACCAAACAGGATTCATTCCCAAGGACTATGTATGCCAGGAGTGATCCTTGTGCATAGGGTAGAAGTAGACCCAGAACACAGCAGGTTGTCACCCAACAGAAACTGCAACAACAGTATAAGACCACCACCACCAACAACAAAAAAAGCAAGCTAAGAATATGATTGCTATTTTATAGCTTGATAACATATTATGCCAACATTTTTGTTTGAATTTTTTATTTTGGAAATAATTTCAGACTATAGAAAGGACACAAGAAATATACAGCTCAAATATATATATATATATATATACATACATATATATGCTTTTTACTCAGAGTTACCTATAATTTGTTGTCTATCTTCTTTTTAATTTTTATTGAACCATTGTGAATTACAAAGTCCCTCATTTCAGGCATAGAGTGACAGTGAAATACGGCCGTTCCCTTCACCAGTGTTGACCTCCTCCAACAACGTTCCCAGCATTCATCCTATAGTACACCCTTAGCCTCCTGGCTTGACAGTTTAACAGGCCCATTTTAAGCTTAGATTGTTATAAATTGGGTTTCTTAATTATATTGTTGTTGACTTTGGCTTGTATATTTAGATCTGTCCTTTTTATTCTTCACTTGAGACCACTGGGCCGCTGGCTCTCATCCACTCATTTATTTTCTTTCTCAAATTTTATAGAAAAATGCAGATATGTGAAGTAAAATAAAGTAAGTTGTACCCCAATATTGTATGAAAAAGGTGGGATCCCTATCTAGAAGATAAAAATAAAATTTAAAAAAAGGTCATATTCTTTATGATACTAACAAGTCAGAAATAACCACAAGGGGCTGGAGTTTGTAGAGCACTAACCTTGCACTCTGACAACTCAAATTCTATTCCTGGTTTCCCAGATGGTATCTTGAGCCTTCTCGGAATGAACTCTGAGCACAGAGGCAGAAATGATCCTAGAGCACAGCAATATGTGGCCCAAAAAAAACAAAGAGAATTAACAAGTGTTATAAAATCTACAATTTGAAAGAATAATATAATGAAACCAATACCAGTCTATTATTCTAGCATTCTATCTTCCCATGAAAGTAGTATTTAAATTGACCTTTAAAATATATATATTTATAATATATGTGTTGTAAAAAAACAAAATAAAAACAAGTGTGCAAAAATACAATGGAAAATTGATAAATAAAGTTAATTAAAATTGTGACAGGATCTCACATTTACATATGCAAAGTAACTATGAAAAACCCATTAGTTTTTCTGGTTACCTTCTCTTTACTTTCCTTCTACAGCATATCTGATGCTGTAGAAGTAATACATTTCAAATAACAATTATCATAAATACTTAAAACTATTATCACCATTTAGATATATAATTATTTAAAAATATTAGTAAGAGACAGGGCCAGAGTGGTGGTGCAAGTGGTAAGGCATCTGCCTTGCCTGCTCTAGTCTAGGACAGACAACAGTTTGATCCCCCGGTGTCCCTTATGGTCCTCCAAACCAGTAGCAATTTCTGAATGCATAGTCAGATATATCTATATATGTATATTATATAATATATATATATATATTTGTAAGAGAAGGGATATCAACCCAAGTTAAATAGAAAAAAGGATTATAATTTAGTTTTCATTTTAAACTATGACTTATTTATTTACAGCTTTTAGCAGTAAGTGACATGACCTAGTGTCACTAACAAGTTCATGTTTATTATATATCATAGTATCAATTTAGTGTAATGAGTGAGCCGATAATTTCATTAGGTAAATACAAAAATAATCATTTCTAAATCTATGTGTAATTCTATTTACAGATTTCTTTGTACTTCTGTATTTGTCAGTAACAATATACCTAGTCATTAGAGTGAAAGCTGTATAGTTGTACAAATGTAGAATAGTGTTATATAATTTAAAGTGATATTAGATATAGGATCTAAAATTTATGATTAAATATCTCCACATTTGGTTACTAAATCAACCAAACCTTTAAGATTATACAGTATTTGTTATTTTCCATTTAGCATAATTATTTCAATATTCATTCATGTTGATTATTTTTGTTTTATATTATATCATAAGTAGTTACAAACAAAAACATTGCAAAATTTTCTTTTTGGATATGTGTTACAATTACATATGCATCTATACATCTGCATATATACATATACATATGTATTTACTTGCATAATTATACCATAATGAAGATGGTCCCATAAAAATTAACATTAATTTGGTACTTTTTATAATGTATTTGCCTAATCAGGAAATAATTTATTAATTTAATTAACTTCTTGTTTTCATTAAGTCATAAATTCCCCATAGCATAATATATGTCACCAAGACTAAATGTTGTTTTCATAAATGGAAAATTAATGATATGTCTAAGTAATTGATATAATGCTGAATATTTTTGTTTATATTACTGGTTGATATTAGCATATGTGTTCGTATACCAGACTGCTGATCCTAATAACACCATATGTTATTATGTGATTCAAATTATATATTAATAGGAATATTCTTCAGCATATGAGTAATACTTCTTTGTATTTCTTCTCAATTCATTAGATTTATTTCAGCAAAAGGCTGATGCTGCTTATACCTCAAAGAA
>PVKC010036385.1:0-13244 GCA_004027635.1 Crocidura indochinensis
GGGGACCATATGGGGCACCGGGATTCGAACCGATGACCTTTTGCATGAAAGGCAAACGCCTTACCTCCATGCTATCTCCCGGGTCCAGGACTTGCTTTTCTATGCAGTATTCTTTGATGTTATGAAAAAAAAATTATACTTGATCATAGCCTAAAGACTGAGAAGCGAGTATGAAAATAATGTAAACAAAGAAACTTCTTTATGGTTGCTATGCAACTCTCAGTACTATAAAAGAGACACTCTTTTGATGTTCAGAATATAAAGACAGTCTGAAAAAACGATAATGAATGTTTGTTATTTAAAAAAAACCTTTGGGGGCCACTGGAGAACTAGTACAGTGATAGGGCATTTGTCTTGCACTTTGGTTAACCCAGGACTGAGCTGAGTTCTAGCCCTTGCATCCCATATGGTCCCCGAGCCTGCCAGCAGCGATTTCTGAGCACATAGCTAGGAGTAACCACTGAGAGCCTCTAGGTGTGGCCCAAACTGCCCCCCAAAATAAGACTTTAAAAACAAGCCACCTATTTCATTATCTGGCTATCATAGTCCATCAACAACCTTAATCATCATTTTCTCATAAATAAACTATTACTGAGGCCACAGATCAGCATATAGGATGTTTGCCTTTATGCAGCCTTTCAGGAGTGATTTCTGAACATAGACTCAGGAGCAACTTCTTGAGTGTTGTCGAGTATAGCTCAAAAACCAAAAAATAAAAAAATAAAACTAGGGACCTGGGAGATAGCATGGAGGTAAGGCATTTGCCTTTCATGCAAAAGGTCATCGGTTCGAATCCCGGTGCCCCATATGGTCCCCGTGCCTGCCAGGAGCAATTTCTGAGCACAGAGCCAGGAGTAACCCCTGAGCACTGCCGGGTGTGACCCAAAAACCAAAAAAAATAAAAAATAAAAAATAAAAAATAAAAATAAAACTACTCACAGATATTGATTAAAATAATTGTCTGTGATCCCTTTTTAAACCATTAGCTTTCTACAATAAAGAATATATCCTAATCAATTGCTTCTATGAACAATGGAATAGAATAGAATACACCTAATGATTTTAGTATCAGGGCCAGAGAGATGATACAGTAGACAAGGCACTTGCCGTGCAATCAAACCAGGTTTAATCCTTGGCAAAACATATGGTCTTCTGTCAGGAGTGAGCATTGCAACTGTGATCCCTGAATATATGTACATGTTCCTCCCTCCAAAAAAAGTCATCTACAGCATCAAGAGAATCAAAAGACCATTCAATACTACCATGTTTTTCATTGTTTACCAAATTTAATGGTGATTTCAGACCTAGTATTGCAATCATAATTGTAAGAAATCATTGTTTTAACTTACCAAGGCCTCAAGATTCCAGAGAACTAGTTTTATCATCTTTTACAACTGAGAGAAAACCATCCTGAAGAAGAAAATAAAACCCTACAACTCATTAAATCGGTTTCTTTCTTTACAATCTTAACTGAAAACCAAAGTTCCTGTCTATGAATAGGAGTCCGTTTTCAAGAGGATGATCAAGATCACTAAAAGCCTTTAGAGTTTTCTATGCCACTGTCCATGAATGCCAGTTCCTCATTGGCAGTGTTCCTTTCTTTCCTTGTTTTCTGCACACATTGTTAATAACAGCTGATGAAGTCAGTGTACAGGTTCTTGAGGACCTTGTCCACAAAGCCTCCATGGAAACACTGGTCTTATTCATCTTCTAGTCAATGTACAATGTTAGGACATCGTTCATGAGCTGGTGGCTTTGGCTTAGTCTTTTTGCTTTCTGAATTTTCTCTAATAAATATATTCTGCTTTTAAAATAGGGTTGAGGGCTGAAGGCCGGAGCAATAACACAGAGGGTAGGGCATTTGCCTTGCATGCAACCAGCCCGGGCTTGATCCCCAACATCCCGTATGGTCCCCTGAGCTTGCCAGGTGTGATCTCTGAGTGCAGAGTCAGGAGTAACCTCTGAGCACCACTGAGTGTGGCCAAAAACAAACAAAAAATAGGATTGAAAAGTTATTTCTAAAGAGAAATAAAAGTTTTGTTCCTTCTAGGTATTTAGTTCTCATACTTGGAAAAGTTAAGGGATAATTAAGAATTCATTTCTACTTTTAAAATTTGAGTCATTAACAGTGAAAGTGCATTTATATGAAAAGTAGCTCAGTACTTTTTACTTTATTGCCTCTATAAGAGCATTTTTAATGTATCTTGGAAAATATCTATCTGGAACATTTGACTACTATAGAGAACTAACCATTTCTACATCTCAAATATGCCTTGCTTATCTTAACACCAAACAAATTGGATTACTATATACAGCTTTCTGGAAAAGTCATCAGAGCCTAGGGCTAAGAGAAAAGACAGTTTACATATGAAGGCCATCTAGTCTGTAGTCTGTCTCCAGTATATAAATCCAATATTTACACAAAAGTCTAGCACTGGGAAAGCAGATGTTTTTAATGCTTTCTGTGAGTACTTACTTACTGCCTAACAACAGCATGCCTATCCTGGTTTAGACTGTCCAGAGAAAGGCACACTCTCTGACAAAGTCTAGATAATCAGTGAATTCTCATTTCTTTATCTCACTCAGTACTCAACCCGATTTCTTCCAAAAATCAGTACATCAAGAACAACTCAGTCTAGTAAGACAAAACGTGTATTGTACTGCAATCCAAAGATTCTGGCTCCTTCTATAAAACCTCTATTGGTAACAGGAGTTTCACATTTTAATACAAGAAAAAAAATTAGAACATTTCATGAGTAAACTAACCTTGCTGTTGTTCACACATTATCTGACAATTAAGCATAATAAATTTCCTTCAGAATCAACCAGAATTCCTCATCAGTCTCTCTTATTTGCTTTTACATGCTTTGACCACGTGTTGTTTTTGTATGTGAAGGACTAATTATCTTCTTTGGAGGCTAAGCAGGGGCCATGCTTTGGAATCAGATTAAGGCTTGTGTTCTAGTTCTTCTGTATGTTAGTTGTAAAATCATAACTCAGGTAAACCTTCTCTGAGTCTGCAAAATAACATGGATTTGTGATTGAATAGAATACACACTAAAAGCACCTATCAGATACCTTAGCTCATACGAAATTACGAATATAACTATTCAAATTTCTTTAAATAACAGTGCATTCACTATAAAATAAAAATCCATGACTTGTGAGATCACTCAGTCACCATATTTCTAAATCCTACGCAGCCAGGTCTGAAGAAGCTGGGTAGCATCAAAGAAATAATATACCAGGCCAGTCAGGAAAGTCAAGGGGTCAGTGACTTTTAAAGGTGGCTTCTTGTGGCTTCTTTCTCATGGTGTCTCTGAGCACCAAGGCAAAAATCATTTTTTTTACTATACCAATAGCCATCCAGCAAGAGAGGGAAGGTTGAAAGTGAAAAAAAGGTACCTACCCAGTGGGCTTTTACGTATCAAAGGAATAATTTTAAGGAAGGAGGAAGTTGGGGAACAACTTTGCGGTTGATATCTGAGTGTTATCTTACAATCCATTGCATTTTCAGTATTTTGTGTTGGTCCTGGTAACTGAGAAGCTCTGAAAGGCTCTTACCACGTGACAGAGCTGCCAGGAGAAACGGCCAGATCATTTTCTGAGCCATCAAGCCTCTTGATTAGCCACCTCGTGGATCTTGTTCCAATTCTCCGGTTGACCTTTTTTGGCTCATCTTGTGCCTGTAGCTTCAGGTTCCAGACAGCAAGGAAGATTACTTTATATGTCTCAATTTGTCTCCATTCAATATGTGGAGTAAACTGAAAGAGAAAATGACACATGAATAATGTTTGTGGCAGAAAAAGGAAAAGGGAGTGCAGTCGACTTGCTCAGCAGCTGTGTGAGCAAGTAAAGAATTGGTAGGAATGGATTGAATCCCATTATTTATTACTGAACTGACATGATAATGGGTTCTGAAACATAACCCCCTCAATCCTTGGTCTTCTACTCTCCTGTAGTATTCACTCTTTTAAGAGGTGAGTAGAGCCAAAGCTTGAATGGAAGGTGAAAACAAACATAAAACAAGAGAGGTAGTATTGTTTGTTTATTTATTATTTCTAACTCCAAACAGCTTGTCTCTTTCTGGGAGATCTGGAATATTCAGCTCATGTTCTGAGCTCTTGACTGAAACTTTATTAATGCTTCTTTGGTTGCATCATTTTCCCCTTCTCATGATCATGTCATCTTTTCAGAAAATGTGGAAAACAAATACCTAAGAAATCAGAATGTGGGGGCCAGGCGGTGGCGCTGGAGATAAGGTGCCTGTGTTAACCTAGGACGGATCGCGGTTCGATCCCCCGGTTCCCCACATGGTCCCCCGGGCCTGCCAGGAGCGACTTCTGAGCGAATAGCCAGGAGTAACCCCTGAGCATCACCGGGTGTGACCCAAAAACCAAAAAAAAAAAAAAAAAGAAATCAGAATGTTATTGCTTCTGACATAAACACCTGCACATATCTAACTGTGCAGCCAAAGGTGCAAGAACAATAACGCCTTAAATTTTCACATGTTCAGTGTTCCTAGTCATAAATTTTCAAGCCTGTTCTGATGTACTGAATACAAATAGCACTGTTAACATAGAATCAAAATCAATCAATACAAACACTTTTCTACATAAGCTACAGCATATAAATGTGACCAAATGACTATGCTATAAAATCAGTATATATATATAAATCTCCCATAAGAGCATTTTCTGGTGATCTTTACCTGGATACTTTTATTGTCTCCTGCTCAACTGCTACAAGTTGTACAAGTTGACAAAACATAATAGAACAGTTTTTTTTTCACTCAGCATAATAGATTCCATGTACATCCATGTATAGGAAAACAGTGAAATAATTGCAGAGGGAGAGAGATAGACACAGGATAGTCTCACTCATCTATGGGTTTTAAGAAAGATAAAAGACATTTTTACAATAATTTCCAGAGACAAAAGAGAGGAGGGCTGGAAGGTCCAGCTCAGGACATGAAGCTCATCACAAAAAGTGATGAGTGCAGTTAGAGAAATAACTACATTGAGAACTATCATAACAATGTGAATGAATGAGGGAAGTAGAAAACCTGTCAAGAGAATAGGCAGGGTGGGGTGAGATGGGGGAAGATTTGGGACATTGGTGATGGGAATGTTGCACTGGTGAAGAGGGTGACCTTTACATGACTGAAACCCAGCTACAATCATATTTGTAATCAAGGTGTTTAAATAAATATATTAATTTAAAAAAATAGATATTAGTTTTTAGGTGCCAGAGTAATAGCACAACAGATAAGGAGCTTGTCTTACACACAGCCAACTCGCATTCATAGCCCATTCAAGTTTCATCCTAGTATCACATATGGTTCCCTGAGTCCTGCCAGGAGTGATCCCTGAGCATCTCCAGGGCTTAGTCCTAGATGAAGTGGACTAAGCTCTTGCCCCACAAATAAAAAATTTTGATTTTGATATATATTATAATGTAACTGTTTATCAAACACCACAGTTGTCATTCCAAAGTAGAAGGCATTCTTGGAATTGAACATAGACACAAAGAAAGGTAATCTGCAAATAAATAGATTTTGTAGTTCACTTAGTTCACTATATAAAGTCCTGGGTATAGGTAAAGTCAGAATTCTTTTACTATTGTTGAATAAGTTTTCTCTATTACATCACCTGGGCAACACTTCTTTATGGATGTGACAGGTCTGATACCTATTATGCAGATACATAATCCAAGACTGTAATATAATCAGCTTACTTTAGTTCTGTATAGCTGAATGAATTCATCTTTACTATTCGAACTTCCAAGTCAGTTTATTAAGGCATGAGTTAAAAATTTTTAAAGGGACATGAAGTATATAGCCAAATATATGAAGTTCAAGTGTGAATTAAATAATTCCTTTAGAATATTCATCTATTTTTATTGTATGTTTCTAAGACCCCTTTTCAAGGTTTTATAAGTCTCTAAAGATACTTATACTTACAGTGCCACTGGATCCCAGTAATGATTAATGAGAGGTCTTTAAACAATTTTAGGTTCAGTTTACTTGGTACATTTTTACTCAGCTGTGTTGATCTGACATCCAGAACCTTGGTACATAGAGCAAAGCACAATTTTGGATGAGAAAGCAAAACAGATTAGGCTTTGCCTAAAGCTGACCTGGGTTTGATCCCTGGCACTGCATATGGTCTTTTAAACACCACCAAGAGTAATCTCTTAGTACAGAGCAAGTCTTGAGCATCTCAGGGTATGCCCCCTCCTACAAAAGGCTGTTGAAGGAAATAGTGTAATAGGTAGTATTCTAAAAAATTGTCATATGAATCACTCCAATAAATCAACACATGCTTGTGAGCAGGCAGTAAGAAGATAGATAATAATGAATAGCATCAAAAATTTATTGAGCAATTTGCCATATGTCAGCAGGAATCTGGGTTTTTAACTATCTTATCTAATGCAAAATTCATGGTACCCTAGTGTTGTATTCTTCTCATTTTATGAATGAGGAAAATGTATTAGGAACCTTTCCAAAGCATGTGTTTTCCTACCATAACACATTACCTACCAATTATTTGTTCTATTGACACTTTTTTGTTTGTTTTTTATTTCTTGTGTCACACCCAGCAGTGTTCAGGGGTTACTCCTGGCTCTATGCTCAGAAATTGTTCCTGGCAGGCTCAGGGGACCATATGGGATGCCAGGATTCGAACCAACGACCTTCTGCATGAAAGGCAAACGCCTTACCTCCATGCTATCTCTCCGGTCCCAATTGGCCTTTTTCATTTGTTTATTAGCTTATGATGCAAGTGCTTAGCAATATGTGTATAGGTTTCAGGTTTATCATGCCCATCATCAAAGCTGTTGTGCCATACCACCACCAATAAAAAAAATAATCCCTTATTCTTCCATTACCTACTTTCCCTCCAGTAAACATTACAGTTTTCATCAAGTTTAGAAGTTTCATTGTTCTATGCAAATTACTTTGCTTTAGCTTTGTATATTCCACATATAAATGAATTTATCAGTAATTTATCACATTTTGCTTACTACAATCTCTTCAAGTTTTATTGATCTTTGGGGCTGAGTAATAGTAGAGAGGTTAAGGTACTAGCCTTGCATATGGCTGACCTGGGCTTGAATCCCCAGGTCCCCATAAAGTCTTCTGAGATCTTCCAGATGTGATCACTGAGTACAGAGCCAAGAGTAAGCACTGAGCAATACCAGGTGTCACAAAACAAACAACAACAAAAAAAACAGTTTTATCCATTTTGTCCCAAATGGCATAATTTTCTCTTTTTAATAGAAGACTGGCATTCCACTGAGTATTTATACCACACCTTCTTTATCCAAGCATCTGTCAATGTTGCTGAATATTTTTAAAGAGTTTGTCTTTGACTTTGTATTTACTAAAGCATCATAAAGGAAAAATCTGGGACCGAGCAATAGCACAGCAGTAAGGCATTTGCCTTGCATGTGGTCCACCCAGGACGAACCTGGGTTCGATCCCAGGCATCCTATATGGTTCCTTCCCCTGAGCCTGCCAGAAGTGATTTCTGAGCACAGAGCCAGGAGTAACCCCTGATTGCTACTGGGTGTGGCCCAAAAACCAGAAGGATAAAATGGACTTTAGTTTTTTAAAAGTATTGTGGAAAAGGAAGTTTTTCCTCTGTTTTAGTTGTTGTTGTTGTTGTTGTTTCTACAGGAAGGATGGAAGAGACATCCAGACTGCTAGAAGGAATTCTGTACCAAAAATAATGGCTATGGGCGCAAGTAATAGAAAATTCCAGTACAAGGATTTAGAAATATACTAGAATCTCTAGAAACGTACTGTCTCCAATAATATAAAGCCTTGTGGCAGGAACCTAGTGGTCCATCTATTCAGATTCTATTGATACAGAGGTTCTTTTACTACCACCATGTAGATCTTCTCTATAAGGGTCACAGATACCTGCTATAAAAACAGGTGAAAACCAAAGAAAGGAGTCACACCAGCAAGACTAGATTTTTCACTTAGGGAAACATCACTGTGTCCTGGGCAACCTCAGCAGTCAAGGCAATCCAGAAAGGTAAAGGAGGAGATTAAGAACTCTTGAGTTTTATACCAAAACCCTGTGCTGGCCTTCTATTCCTTCCTGTGAATATACAGCTCTGTGGTTTACCTTCTTTGTCTTTGCAGAGCCAACTCTCCCAAGCACTGAATGGACTATCAGACCGGGCCAAAGAAGCCAAGGAGTTTCTGGTGCAACTCCGCAATATGGTGCAGCAAATCCAGGTACTGACAGCACTTGAAACAAATGAAAACCTGGCATGCATTTGGATAATGGGGTTATTTGTTTTCTTTAGTTGGTAGGGAAATTTCCCATTTATTTTGTAGTGCTTTATCTCTTTTAATACATACAAACACACATAAAGTCCAGTTTCAAGTATAATCCTTCTTGAAGTGCTTTACACTTTACCTATGTGTCAGTAAACAACGTGGAATGCCAAGTGATTTCTAACTTCCATATTGAGTTCTAACTCTCAACTTCTGGCTATTTAGCCAGAAGACTTTATATGAATCCAACCATTTTTCTAACTTTAAAAAATGTATCTTGTAATGAACATATCTTATTTAATGATAACTTATACTTTCTCTTTTTTCTTAAAAAATTATCTAAGCAAAGTTTATCCTTTTCATTTTAAATTAAAATAGAAATCCTACTCCTAAGGACTACAGTTCACAGTTATTTTTTTAAATGCAAAATGTATATCATGGACAGAGTTTTTTGTTCCCTCTGACAGCAATCTCTAGCTCAAAAGTGAGTAGGGACTTCCATTTTCTATAGCGTCCTGTGTGGTGCTGGAATAGCCTGGGCTGAGTGGTATGCTCTCTCACAGGAGAACAGTGTGGAGTTTGAGGCCTGCCTGGTGGCCCAGTGTGACGCTCTCATTGACGCCCTCAATAGAAGGAAAGCCCAGCTGCTTGCACGTGTCAACAAGGAGCATGAGCACAAGCTGAAGGTGAGAGCCATGTGGTAGGGGAGCAGAACACCATAAGCTGTTTTCCTAAGAACTAGAATGGCCACCGCCTTGCATGGCTTGGCAATGGCTTGGTTATTAAAGAACAATGCATACCTTCATTCAACTCCCACTACATTACCTCACCCCTACTGGTTTAATGATGCCTCTGGACAAGGAATTGAGCAGGCATAACAAAATAAATCAAAATTCTTACTCTTGTGGAGCTTCTGTTCTAGCAAGAGGGATAAAAATAGAGATAGCATGGAGGTAAGGCGCTTGCCTTTCATGCAAAAGGTCATCGGTTCGAGTCCCGGTGCCCCATATGGTCTCCCGTGCCTGCCAGGAGCAATTTCTGAGCATAGAGCCAGGAGTAACCCCTGAGCACTGCCGGGTGTGACCCAAAAACCAAAAAAAAAAAATAATAATAAATGAGAAGGGAGCTGGGAGGTGGCGCAGGAGGTAAGGTGCCTGCTGCCTTGCCTAGGACGGACCATGGTTCGATCCCCCGGTTCCCATATGGTCCCCCATGCCTGCCAGGAGCGACTTCTGAGCGTGTAGCCAGGAGTAACCCCTGAGCGTCACTGGGTGTGGCCCAAAAACCAAAAAAAATAAATAAATAAAAAATAAATAAATAAATGAGAAAAGTCAGTACATATGCAATGTGGCAGCAAAAAGTGCTGAGGGAAAAATATATGGGGAAATTTAGAACAGAAAATGAGAGCATCATGGCAGGAACTATGGAGACAATATTAAAGATATCTCATAACTTCCCTGAAGTTTTAGTATATAGTATCAATCATATATTTAGCTGAAACAAGCAAATGGGCCTTCTCCATAAGCAATTATCTCCAAGATAGTCAGATTAGGTCTTAAAGAAAGTTTTTCCAAAGTTGGCAATTATCTCAGTAACTCAAGAAATAACAAGAAATGTAGTTGTCCAGTAAGCAACACAAAATAATCACCTTTGGCAACAAAGCTGTGGCTTTTATAATATCAATTGATAAAGTTTAGGGTTCCTATTTCTGAGGCAGTGCCATACATATTGAAGTCATAGGACTCAGGTCTTCTATCCCTCATAGCAACTCTATGAGATTGTTGTTACTCTTATCCCTGTTCTAGAGGTAAGAACACAATGGTACCATAACAGTTCCAGTCCTGATGACTTGGCTTCAGAATGAGAATCTGACAAATGGCACTTGACTGACTCTGGAAAAGTATTATATGAGGGAGTATATCCCCTATCTTCAGCATTCCTCATCAAGTATCACATAATGCACATTACAAAGAGCAGAGTCATGGACAGGGGAGCAGAACCCAAAATGTTATTTGAGTCATCAGAGCTATCTGAAAATACTTATATCTGTCTGGGGGAATGATATGGGGAGTGGGTCTTCTTTTCATTCAAAGACTGGAACAGAAGTCAAAGAGATAGTATAATAAGTAGAGCCCTTCCCTTGCTCTCAACCAACACCGAACCCTGCTAAGAGTGATCATTGAGCACAGAGCCAGAAGTAAGCTCTGAGCATTGCCAGGTTTGACCCTAAGATCATAAATAAATAAATTAAATTAAAGTTTGAGTCATGAACCACCATTGTAATACCAAATAATAAAATTTTATTAATGTACTCTCTTTTATTAAGCATGGCAGATATGTTCCTAGTATCCATAAGCAGAATATAATGAACAGTTTGTGGTGGTAAGGCATATTGTGCATCTTGTCCGCTCCAGATTTCCTATATAGAGAAAAATAAGGACAACCATATGGATGGAAGAAGGGGTCAAAAATTGAGAAAGCTTTTGTGTTTATAAGCAAAAGGAATAGAGAGTGTAAAAGATCCCTTTTCTTCCTCATTAACATTGCTTCTACAGGACAAGAATATAGGGATCTGCAATGGACATAGTTGTTGATGGCCCACTGGTATGTGGCAGTTTCCCCTGCAGACAGTGCTCAGAACTGCTGTGCATTCCACCTTGCTAAAGGTGGTATTCCCTGTCCCAGATCTAAAAGGGTCACACAAACATTGAGCAGGTGGCTGGCTGCATCCCATGGAAGCAAAATTTGTTTGTTTTCTATCTAGAATTATTTGTTTCTCTGCTGTTTTTAGTAGATTGTATCTGTCACTGCTTCTAAAAACAAGCCAGCAATGCTGACACAACTACCAATGCCAGCCTCCACATCTCCCTCCTGTGCTTTTCTCCTCCTGCCTTTTCATTTCCTTGTCACTTCTGTAGCTATTCAGATGTGTGAGAAAAAACTGGCCTTTTATAGACATCAGTTCCAAGCACAGTACTTCTTTCAGTCTTTGTTGGCTAACCCATCACTCACAGTCTGGCAGAAATAATCTTACAGTCTTCCGCTTCCCTTTGGCTGAGTTCTCTAGGGGCCTCCATTTTGCTGACAAAAAAAGAGAGTTGTGTGTGTGTTTTTCTGGCAACTTTTTCTTCTTGAGAAATCTCAGAGCCTCGAAGACTAGAAAGTGAGTGCATACAAAGACAGTCTTTATGATCTACTCATGGCCCTCTCTGAAAGTTCTCTTGCTTAAGCAGATTGAATAGTTCTGGTTCTGAAGTAAGAAAAAGTGAAGTAAAGAGCTGAATTCTTTGTCATAGAAACCAGGTTATGCCGAACACTACCACTTAATAAACATTCCATCTTGGACAAATCTGTGGCTCAGTTTCCTTCACCTTTGTATAAAGCATTGGACACTCACAGGACATTAGAAAGTACTTAGCACAATACTCAATAAAATTAGCTATTATTGTTGTTGTCGTTTGAATAAGAATAAGAGATAAAGCATGATTCAATTCACTGTAAGAATAATTCCTAGAAATTTCTTTTCCACTGTCCCAGAGTTCCTAGTGTAGAATTAGCCTGTAGATGGTGTGATTTCTCTAAACTTAGGAAATTATTCAGTGATAAGAACTTATAAGTAATCATCCTATAAAATCGTTGACAACATTTGGTGAGCTATTTTTAAAAGTCTTAAAAAAATAAAAGCTTTGAGATGTATGCAGATGTGACCATATTTTAGGAACATAATTTGAAATGTAAATTACAGTTAATACTCTTCTGTGGATTGAAAAAACACTAGGAGGCAAATATCTATTTTCAGCATGTGGTAAACTAAAGAAAATGTCAGAAAGCTGCTGGAAGGAAAAAAAAAAACATTTCTAAGCTTTCAAGAAACATTACTAACTCATGTTCCAAATTTTGGAACCAACATCCCCACAGTCAGTATGACAAATTGAAGCCTCAGAGTTCTTGTTCTACCTATATCTTCTCTTAGATTCCTTGGCTGGGGAGGGCCAAAAAATGTCAACTAGACTGTAATCCTCAAGAAGAATTTGAATCGGTGCTCAAATTCAGATGTTTAAAATTTTTAAATTAAATTTAAAATTTAAATTAATTTTACATTTTTAATTAAAAGTTTTTGTGTGTATTTTAGTCATTTTACAAGTAGTGTTTTTCTTTTGATAAATCTGTAGCAGTCAAAGTTTGAAATTTTTCTCCAATTATCTTAATTGTATAATCTCCCAAATGTTTTATAGTTAATTCATATACTAAATTGTATGAGATAGTAGGTGTCTTCTTGATTGTCTTTCAATCCTAGAACTAGGCAAAACAATTTTGACACTAGATAACCTTTAACTTCCACATGAAGCTGATAGATTAATTTATATTCAAGTTACTCATTAACAAAGCTAATGAGGGAGCCGGGAGGTGGCGCAGGAGGTAAGGTGCCTGCTGCCTTGCCTGCGCTAGCCTAAGGATGGACCACGGTTCGATCCCCCGGTTCCCATATGGTCCCCCGTGCCTGCCAGGAGCGACTTCTGAGCGCATAGCCAGGAGTAACCCCTGAGCGTCACTGGGTGTGGCCCAAAAAACAAAACAAAACAAAAAAAAAAACAAAGCTAATGAGAAAACTTAGAATTTTATACAGCTTTACAAATTTACCCGGGGTTTCTATGTCCCAAAACATGGGTTTTGTTATAATAATTATTGTTATTGAAATAATTATATTTGTTATTTTTACCAAGCATTGCTTGTTATGTTGCTATTATGTTTGCAACATGAATTAGTTATATGGCCATATCACTAAAAGTACAAACCTGACAAGATTAAACTTTTTCTCGGTGCTTTATAATACTCAAGTAATTCTTTAGTTAGAATAGAGAAAAAGGGGAGCCGGGCAGTGGCACTGGAGGTAAGGTGCCTGCTGCCTTGCCTGCGCTAGCCTAGGACGGACCATGGTTCGATCCCCCGGTTC
>PVKC010036386.1:0-13237 GCA_004027635.1 Crocidura indochinensis
TTTCTTTCTTTCTTTCTTTCTTTCTTTCTTTCTTTCTTTCTTTCTTTCTTTCTTTCTTTCTTTCTTTCTTTCTTTCTTTCTTTCTTTGTTTTTGTCCCATACCTGGTAATGTTCAGGAGTTACTCCTGACTATGCACTCAGAAGTCAATTTCTCCTGGCTTGGGGAACCATATGGGACGCCAAGAGATCAAACCCGGCCTGTCCCAGGTTAGCCTGTGCAAGGCAAATGCCGTACCGCGTGTGCCACTGCTCTACTCCCTGATGGTCAATTCTTGCCTTCTTAATGCAGCCCTTTCAATTGTCTCAAGAAAACAAGGAAGTAATGTAGTTTGGATAAGGTCACAGAACCAACTAGATCTGGAAAACAGGAACTTCTTACCTTTATGCACCCTTATAGCCATTCATGCCAATAGTATTTTTTCCTGGCTCACTGTGTACATACATGACTTCAGAGCTATTTCAGGTTACAATAAATTCCTGATCATATATCGTCCCAATGCTTTATATTATCTTCTCCATCTTCGAGGCATTCTAGTGGACATTCACCAGATTTTGAAGAGGGGGGTCACAGAACAGTTCTAAGCACTTTATCCCCTGTCCCCATAGTTTAGCTCTAGATTCTAAAGTCTTAGAAATTGCTTGGGACACCAAAAGTAGTGGATTCAATTGAAGTCAGTGAAATTTAGTTGATTTGAACTGACTTGAACCAAATGAAATGGAATTACTAAACTCAATGGAAATAATTGAATCAGAATATAAAAAATTAAATGGAATAGAGATTAATTGGAATGGAATCATGAGAACGAATTGAATCATGATGCTAAAAGAAGTTGGACTTCACCTTTCTAACCCTAACCATTCTATAGAAAGAACTGAAACGCAGGAAAGTGAACACTAGGTGAAATGAAGGACAGGAACTTAGACAAGTTCAAGTAAAAGAAACAGGTTTAAAAGTCAAGATGACTGACTGCTATTTCACCAATCTACTCTTCATATATTGGGCCACCATTTTAGAATTGGGATGTTTAATGCTCTATTTATGTAAAAAATTTTGAAGAGTAAAAGGAAATTAAAAAATGTGCAGAGAACTCTAGTAGATAAATAGACATTTGAATTTAATAACCAACCAAAACATCCTTTAAGACTTTTTTTTATGGCCTAGCCTCTCTTGAGCTGTGGCAGGAATGTCAGGCAAAAGAAAACTAAAGATTATGAGGATGGGAATGGAAAGAATGTCAAGGAGATGGTTCTTCATGGAAATGCATAAAGATACGGTGATGGTAATATACCATCTTCTTTAAATTCGAAATCATGAGACTATTTTGCCCAAGAATTTTCCATCAGTGTCATTTATTTAAAATGAAATTCCATTAAAACATACATGTGGGGGGCTGGAGAGATAGCATAGATGTAGGGCATTTGCCTTGTATTGCAGAAGGATGGTGGTTCGAATCCTGACATCCCATATAGTCCCCCAAGCCTACCAGAAATGATTTCTGAGGGTAGAACCAGGAGTGAGTGATCCCTGGGGGGTGCAGGGTGTGACCTCCCAAAAAAGGCAAAACAAAAACAAAAAACAAACAAAAAATCCCAAAACATAGATGTGATAACTCAAGAATATAGCATATATAATAGCCACATATTAGTGTAATAACTTTTTTCCTATCAACCTTCTAATACCAGGATGAAATCTAATACCAGGATGAAATTTCTAAAACTGGAATAAATGTTTTGATTCAGGGATTTAAATCTAAAAGTCTCTCTAATGAGGAGACATATTTTTAGAAGGAACATGCTATATGATAATATTAGTTTACATCTCTATGAAAAAGGGACATGATTGCCCACTGGCCTCTCATATCTCTCCTAGGAACAGTCTATCATGCATGTTAACCAGAGCTCAACAACGGAAAACATAAAGCTTCAAAAAGACTCTTCCTAACTCAGAAGACACCAGGGTAGCAACTTAGCATTTTCCTCAAGAAAAAGTTTAACTCAGAGATCTACAATAGTCCTCTGCTTAGGTGATAAGGTAAATCAAAGGCACAGGGAAGACTAGATCTCTGATCTCATCTCCTAAAATTAAGAGCTCTTTCAACCATATTATAGGTTGGTGATTTTGCAACTGATGTTGATTTTCTCATTACCTTTCCTGTGCGGTGTGGGAGTGGGGTGGCAGAAGTTATGGGTGGGGACCTCAGAAAGTCAAGGGTAGATACAGTCCATTTCACAGAATTGAGTCTGCATTGAGGCCATTTCTGAAGGCAGTAATCATCCTAATGAGCAGTGGTGCTTGTCAAGATAAGTGGTCAGGGTGCTTGGAGCTGTGATATGTAGATAATTGGCCTTGCCAGGCTCTCAGCAAACCACAGGCTGGGCAAAATGACACACTGAGGGTGTCAGCTGCCAACCTGGTTCTGGATTTTTCAGATGTTTATGATTACAGGCATCTCTTACCACTAGGTGATAAAAGAAAAAATAGGAATTGAGCTAGAGTTAGGCATTAAAGGTAGATTTGGGGTCATTATTCAATATCCCCCATCAAAGATTTTAGATAACAGGGAGCAAGATTCAGGAAAACACACAATGGATAAATCACAGTTCAATCTATTAAACTCAGTCCCCAAGTCAGTGGATAATAATGCCATCTCAGGACATGCCTTTCCCTAGAGCTCTGTATAAAATTCATAAAAAGAGACCCAGATCAGTCACTAAGTGACATTCCTTTTTTGTGGATTCATTCCAGTTTCCATTTTTACCCCAATTCTAGTAACTAGGTTGTTTCTGTGTTCCCTTGCGACCAAGTCCTGGCTTTGAGCATCTCTGTCACTTAACCGAAATCCTCATGTAGTCTACAAATATTTAATAAACACATTTTGTACAATACATACAGTTATAAATTCTGGAGATGTATTGGTGGAAAAGTTAAAAATGTCCTCATGGAGATTACATTTCAAGAGGATAAAATCAATCAGAAAAATAAGGAAATGTTGATTCTGGCATGGTAATATGAAGGCAATAAAGAAAGGAAAAACATCAAGGATACTCAATTTTGTAGAGAAGACATCAGGGAAGGTATATCTAAGATGGTATTGGCCTAGAGACCTGTAAAAATGGCATGAATCTAGAGTTCTCTGGAAGGAAGTGTTTTAGGTACAGGTAGTCCAGGATCAAAACACTAAGATGGAGACAATTAGAGAGTGTCATTGAATACATACAAACCAGTAAGTTATTGTGAAATAAGATCCAAGAGACAATTATGGAAATTGAATTATATAGAGAGCTGGACCCCATCATTACAGAGCCCTAAAGACACAAACTATATTGCTGTTATTCTTGGTCTTGTCTATGTTCTGTCCAACTCCTCTGAATCTGTGGTTTCTTCTCTTGACAAAGACCTTTCCTGCATGTTCAGGTCCATAGGTCCTTTGGTCAACTTCCTATTTTGAACTTTGTTATTTAAGCTTCACAGTTCATATCAGGACCTGTAGTTAATATGGCTGAATAACCCATAGTAGGCTCAAAAGTTCCTGTGTTTCACTTTTATATTTTTTCTCCCCATCTGCAATTTTCTCCAGGACCAACTATAATTCCATTGCAGCACAAATCTTGTCCTTGTTGATGACTGTCTTTGCTTCAGCGAATGAGTTTGTGTTACTGTTGCTTGCACATATGTTGTCCAGAAATATTTTTTAAATCTGGCTTTGCTACATTGAAAATATAATTCCTTGTAATGGACACTGTAATTGGAAAATATTTTAACAATGAATGAAGTTCTTTTTTTAATTTGGTGGGCAAAGCTGGCCCCAGTAAACCTTTTAGGTTCATTCTCTGCCTTTATTGAATTTTATTTCTTTCCCAAAATATGTCATGTTTGTGATTGTTTTCAAAATCTACCTCCTCTATCAGGAATATCTGTATATTCCTCATTGCTCTTCACATAGGTATTTAAAAATAATGGTTTGGGGAAAAGTCTCTTGACAAAACCAGGTTGGCAAGCACTCCTCTGCTGGACTCTTAACTCTACTCCTTGTTGTACCCATCCTACTACCATTTACATAAGAGGATACTAATTCCAATCCAGTTGTGCCTTTTCAGAGAGACCAGCTAAAAGTTTCACTGCTAAGTATCACTGTTTGGGCTTAATTCTAATGCTGACACTTATTAGTATGCTCAATTTTGAAAATGATTGAACCCCTCTGTGCCTCTGTTTACTCATCTCTCAAATTGGGGCAGTAATAATGTTTACCTATTAAGTCTGCTTTAAGGGGATAATTGCAGTCAATTGATAACCTTGCCAACTCCTTTTATTCCTCTACATAGCAACCACCATGAGTTTTTAAAATGTGCTCTCTCAACAGATGTTTCACTTGCTTGTAACCTATTTCTCATCCTCCAAATATCAGTTTCTATAATTACATAGAAACATTTTCTATGGTGGATGCATTTAAAGAATGGCCTTTTAAGGCCCTGCCCTTTCCCTCATCCAAGCCACTTTGCTCCATTATCCTTTAGCAAAAGTTTTCATTTCCATCTCCTTCAGTGAACTGGATAGGATGATACTTTAACTCCTAGTAGTTATCTTGAATCATTCATCTAGTTTTGACAAATAAGTTAGGAACAAAGATACCATTCAGTATTCATAGTATTTTGTTGCCAGCATAGAATTTTCAGAACTCTCTTTACTTCTGGTGTGGTAATTGATAGTATGTGATGATAATGATAGAAAGAGTATCCCTGGACCTCCAGACCTAGAATGGAGCATATGAAGGATGAACCATAATACATGAAGGTCCTGGGCTTGTTTGTTATTGCAGCGTAATCTTACTTTGTATGCAAATTATAAACTTTGTGTTATATTTCTGTGAAAACAATTTTTAGTTTCTGCAGAATACATATTCTCCAGTTCTTCTACAGTAATAAGACCTTTCTAAGGTGAGGAATGTCTAAACTGAATAAAGCTGTCATCACCCTGGCCTTCTGGTTTTTAGGTTAACTAAACAAAATTCTCTAGTCAAGGAGTGGTTGAACAGAAATTGTTTGCTATATAAGAACCTTTCTTTTAATGAGGACAATGTGTCCTTCTTACAGGTTAGAAGTTAAAAATGCAAAATTATCCTTAAGCTTACAGGAGAATCTTCATACAGATGATAGGCCAAGAAAAAGTTAGAAATCCATTTTCTGGACATGGTAGAGACATCCTACCAGTCTTGGTCTAGACTTTTACAAGATAAAAAGTAAAGTGTTGCTTTTATTTTTTTCTGTAAGCTAATCTTATTAGGGGATGCAATGAAAGCAACGAAGTCTATCTTCTCACCAATATCCTATTCCAAATCATTGCACTCATTTTTTCAATTGATTTGTGTCTGCTTCAATACACACATGCATACACACTAAGTTTATGAAAACAGAAATTGTTTCTGTCTTGTTTGTTGTGATATCCACAGAACATAGCACTAGGCTGTCATAGAGTAAGTGAATCAAAGTATGGGTTGAATAACAGAGAGTAAATGACACACAGTAATCACAGAATAAATGATCAATGCTTACTTGCCATTACACATTTTTCGATCTTCTCTACTGTCCATTATAAAGATCTGATTATGAAGCAATTCCTGAGACTTCTGGTGTTTCTTCTGCTTGCAAAAACATTTATCTTTTTCATATTCTCTTCAAAATTTGTCTTATTCGAAATGCTCCCAGAGGTGAGATTCATGTGAGAAGTACGCATAGTATCAATCTTATAAGTAAGGGGCTGAATGCTCTTGTAGCATGACCCCCATGTTGCAAGATCATGCTAGCAAGATCAGAGACAAATTAACTGATGTCTTCCTCACTTTGGACTATTGTAATTGAATAACAAGGAGTGGTACATAATAATAGGAACTTATTTCTCATAGTTCTGGAGCTGTTTTCTGAAGATCAAGGCCCTGACAGATTTGGTATTTGCTAAAGCCTACCACCACAGATTGTAGACTACTGCTTTCCAAAAGTATCCTCCATGAAGAAAAGAGGGCAAGAAAACTCTGATGGGGGTCTCCTAAAGGCTCTGATATTTCCCAGGATGCTCCGTCCTCATGATCTCTTCCAGGCATCATTCTTCCAGCCTAATACATCACATTAAAATTAGGATTGTGACACAAATTTCAGTCTGTCATACTGTTAAAAATATCAGTTTTATAATATAAAATCTAGGACTCCTGCTCTTTTGATGTGTCTAAGCTCTATCTCAACTCATTTTCAGAGAAAACTGTGCTCTTAGGAAAGAATGTTTCCCTATTGATTTCAACTGGAAATACAATGGATTTTGACTTAGATATAAATGGTCCAGTTTTATAGTCGCATGAGACAGGAGGTGGAGAGTCTCACTTTCACTTCAAGTGCAATTCAAGGCGTTGCTTCTACATTTCAAAGATATAGCTCATTCCTTTTCAGAGAAAACTGTGTTCTTGGGAAAGTGTTTATTTCTATCAAATTTAATGTGAGTGTCAATGAGTGGCTCTATTAAGCCACAGGAGCAAGAGGTGGATAGAGTGGGAACTGATGATCTTTTTTGAATGATATGATTCTTAATTAGCCTTAATGGATATAGGGAGATTGTGTTTCTTAATATTTCCCAGTTGAGGACCTTGTAAGTTGGTGGTAATTAGTATCCCTGGTCTTACATTTTAGGATGTGATCATATTTGGAACCCAAGCCACCCAAGTTTAGAAGCCCACATAGAGACAAACATAATGGTGTTGAGTTTTCCATTTGAGGACATGAAAAGATAAAACAGATTTCTGGGGCCGGAGAGACAGCACTGCGATAGGACGTTTGCCTTGCACACAGGATAGATGGTGATTTGAATCTCGGCATCCCACATGATCCCCCAGCCTGCCAGGAGCGATTTCTGAACGAAGAATCAAGAGTAACCCCTGAGCATCACCAGGTGTGGCCCAAAAGTAAACCAAACCAAACAAACAAAAAGATTTCTGAGAAAATTTGGACCTTCCAGAAGTGGGAGGGCGGACCTTCTGATAGTCTCTCAGGAAATGTTACCCAAATGGAAGAGGATAGTTTTGAAAGACAAAGAATGTTGTACTTTATAGCTGAATTCCAGTTAACATGGAGGTGGACAAAAGTGCAGGTTCCTGTGAGTTTCAATAAAATCTGGTGCCAATACTGAAAGCAAATACAACTCAACAAAATAAATAAAATATACAATGAAATCTAATACAAGATAGCCAATTAGGTGGCTTCAATTACTTTTCTTTTTCAAATTTACTTTCTTTTACAGTAGAGGAGCAGGGAAGGGGAAAGAAAAAGAAAGACTTGCAGAAAAAAAGTGCCCAATAAATTCCTTGAAATCAATTCATCTGACCTGATTCAATGGACCTAACTTTTAGAAGTTCTCCAGTTTCGTCTGATGCCCCTTAATAAGAGGTATTTCAATGTTGGCATTATTGGACCAGAAGAGTTCACCAACTAGCTCTCTACTTTTTTAATGCTTTTTTTAATTTAATACTCACAAAACCAGTTAACATACATATTAATGTTTGCTTGATTTAATAGTCTCAGAGCCAGCTAACATTTTAACGGTTCTGAGATGTCTTATGGTAAAAAACAAAAATCAAACCAAAAACGTCTCATTGAACTTCGCAACCCCATCAGTCTCCACAACATTTTGTCACGGAATCTTTTAAAATGTGTTTTGCAGCCCATAAATATGCCAAGAAACACTTTGTAAACACCGATTTTGTGAAACTTCTCATTTTCTGTTTGATAAACGTGGAGTCTCAGAGAAGGGAAAATTGTCAGTCAGGACATGAACCCGGGCTGTCCAATCTTGAGTCTGCAGCACAGACAGTCTCTTCCCAGGAGTAAGACAGCACATCCCAACAGCAGTTCTGAACAGTCAATGTTTCATGTAACAACTCATTTGCCAACAGATCATGTCACCGAAATATGTGACCAAGACAATGTGTTGTGAAATGAATGGATTTACAAACCAGGGGACCAGCCCTGTGCCCTGCTCATTAGGAACAATTTGCATGCAGAGCATCAGTGTGACAGGACCAGCGAGGGATTTGTTTAGCTCGTTTAGACTCATGCAGACAAGAGATTAATCATTTCAACATGGATGTGACTTGCTTCCACAGCCCCACCGTGTATGCACATCCAATTGAACCTGAACTGTGGTATCATTTCAATATTTTAGCTGAGGCTATCTGACTCAGATTGGATTGCCCTGTATGTTTTCCTACCTAAAAATCTCAGACTTCTGGAATAGGATGAAACTTTCACTCATGGATCATCTATCAACCACCTGGGATGGAGAAGCAACTCAGAACTCAAGTACATCTACCTTTAATTCTTTCTGCTATGGAACTCTGGAAAGGAAGGCTAAGACAGGAAGCCTAAGCATTTTAAAGCACTATATAGTTCCCAGTTCTCTGCTTAGAATGAAGAGGTGTGTGTGTGTGTGTGTGTGTGTGTGTGTGTGTGTGTGTGTGTGTGTGTGTGTGTGTGTGTAAGTAATCTAGACATGGCAAAAAATTGACTTGGAGTTCCGTGATACCATAGGCTACAGTCACAAATGATTTATTGGCCGAGGCTGCTGTGAGTCCAGAGGTTTGTACGTGCCCAGGGCCTTCTGTGTAGGAGGGAGAGTTAGATCCCCCCAGAAACATATTCCTTGAAGACGAATTTAAAAAATATGTTTGTCCCTTGGTATTCCTCTAGAAGCCCAATTTTGGTTGCATCTTAAGGTGATAATGGTGTTCACTAAGGCGAATTATTTGAAAGAAACAGTCCTTCCCCCTTCCCATGAGAGGTATATATTTTAAAGCATAACTGCTAAAGAAATACTGTTCTTTGTGGGAAAGGGATGTAAAAATAAATTTTTCAGTTATGGGATAAAGCAATAGTACATAGTATATACTATATATACATAGTACATAGCAGCTCATTTGCCTTGCATGTGGCTCACCTGGGTTTGATCCAGAGAATCCCATAGAGTTCCTCAAATTCACCAGAAATGATTTCTGAATGCTGAGCCAGGAATAAATGCTGAACTGGATGTGGCCCTCCCCACCTCAAAAATAAAAACAAACAAAAATAAACAATAGTTTCAATGAAAACTTCTGCCACTTATTTTAATCTGGAATTTATGTATAAAAGCTGTTTGTGAATCCGAGTTTACATTTAATCTCTAACAAAGAGGAATCATACTTTCATTTTCTTTTCTGAGAAAACTTTGCCATCACCTTTGAAACAGGTCTACTTTTGTTTTCCCAGTTACGGAAAAAGAGGCTCAGAGAAGTTCATTTAGTCTTCTTAAAGTTATTTCAAGCGCTACGTGAGGATCCAAGCGTGGATCCAGGCTTTGTACCTTTGCCACTGAGCTATATTGTTGGGAAGATCGCTGAGATTTCTTTCCGTTTCCTTGTTCTGTAGTTCGTTGGTCAGAAATAGAAGTGTCAGAGGCCTCAATAACTGTGATGTCTCATTCTACAACAGCCCTTTTCGAAGTGCGAGATGAGCACCGCTGATGACCCAGGAGGTGATTTTAATGGGACAAGACACTGAAGACACTGAATCACTCTGCGAGAAAAGAATTTCCTTTTCAATTATCTTTAAATGTCAAAGGAAAAAAATCTTTGTTGGGTGCTATTGTTTTTAACACTTTTAATACTTGTTAATCTCCCCAATTTCATCCTTTATTCGAGCAGAATAGGCACAGAGACTCTGATAGGCTAACAGTAAATGCCCTGTTAGAATTTCATTGACAGAAATGCTTTTATTACAGTATTGTCCTTTTTTGTCATTACTTTTATTTCTCATTGCCTTCTTTTAAAAACACACATTTGGCCACACCAACCTTTTCGTTTCTCTTTTTTGTGCTGTTGTTTAGTAGTTGTTTATAGTGGCTGGTGTGTATTTTTATTGCTTTTTCTTCTGCAATTCTTTCTCTTTTTCCCCCTTTTTCTTCTTTTAAGTTCACATTAATAGCTCCTAGATGGATTCCTACCAGCCTTTTTTTCCTATTTTTCCACAGAACTTGAAACATTTTTTTCTTCCTAAATAAATTAAGGGGGGGAAATAGAAAGTGGATGGTACCAGTAGCAAACAGTCATCACATGAACATTGAGTGGAAATAAATAATGATCAGGCCTAAATACCAAACCCAAAGTCAACAGCAATAGAATCAAAATCTACAAGTTATATACAAAAGGGATTGATTACTCTAGCAGTGGAGGTCACAGGGGGGGAAGTATGGGATGCATGCTGGGAACAGGGGCAAAGGGATGTCAACACTGGTAGTGGGGAATTGCCTTAATTCACTGTCGTTATGTACCTTAAATATAGCTGTGAAAGACTTGTAATTCACGAGTCTCAATAAAAATCAATAAAATTGACTGAAAACTAGCATGGAGGTAAGGCGTTTGCCTTTCATGCAGAAGGAAGGTAGTTCTAATCCCAGCCAGGTGCGATTTCTGAGCATGGAGCCAGGAGTAACCCCTGAGCGCTGCTGGGTGTGACCCCAAAACCAAATAAATAAATAAATAAATGACTGAAAAATGAAGAAAGATTTTATACATATTTTAAAAATGAAAAACATTAAAAAAGACACATACTTCTAACTCTCCATTCGCTATGATTCATAATTTGCAATTGTCCCACAACATGTTGTTATCTAGCAAAACAAGATTGATTATGATGCACAAAAAATGGTTGATTATAACCCCTAAAATTGAGTAATATTATAAATCAAATTAAAATCAATTAAAAATTGATAAAAGGCAAACAGGCCAGTTAAAATGTGATTTAATTGTCTATATGCAATAAAATCATCAAGATGGTCCTGGAGATATAGTATGGGGGTTAAAACATTTGCTTTGCACGTGGTCTCTCTTCATGGATCCTCCCTGCACCAAATATGGTCTTCCATGTACTACCCTGAGTGATCCCTGAAGCACAGAACCAGAACCTTGACTTGAGCATACTTAGGTGTCATGTCCGAGAACAAAAATAATGAAGATGGCACAGTAAAGGTTTTGTACAAGACCTGATCATGTTACTTTCATTGAGTATCTGACATCTTTCTTCATGACTTCCACTCTTAACCTCTGATTTTAGGTTGTATAAAAACTGAAATAATGTGTAAGATCTAGCTGATAACAGAAATGGATGCAGTTTTCAACATGTGAATACAAACACTAAACCCCTGGTTGAGAAAATGTAGTCTAGTGAAAAATTCAGGAACCTGGACAGCAGGAGCTCTGGACTATTTCCTGATACCTGATGTTGGCTGACTGTGTGACTGTGAAGAGATTTCTCCAATTCTCTGAGCTCCAGTAGGAGTTTCCAAGGCCCTTTTTCCATTTAACAGTGTGTGACTATTTTCAGTATTATTTTTATTAAAAGAATCGCTTTACCATTGAGAATTTCCAATGTTTTTATAATAAACCCCCAGAATCAAGGGCAACAATATATTTGCAATAGGAAGTTCATTAGCATATTTTGATAGTTTTTGATCATTTTTGCATGTATTAAAAGTAAACGTTTGTTACAAATTAAACATTATATGCAAATGAGTGCAACAAGCCTACTTTTGGAATAATAATTCATTATCTTCCTTATAATAAATGTGAGTGGCTTCATTTTTTTCCTGCACACCGTAGCTATTAAGTCAGCATGTTGGAAGCTTACCAAGAAAGTAAAAAAGAAGAACCTATTTTCCATTTGCATAAATCCCAGAATTCCACTTGTCTAAAATTGTATGCTATTAATAGGTGACAAGACTGTCACTCGATGTTCATTTATAATGTTGTCACTGGAACCTAATGAACATTTAGGACATATTTCAGGAATTGTACATTTTTTTTTCTGCCAGAAAGAGGAAATGGTGTTGGTGCTACAGCAAAAAAGGTTTTATTTTGGAAAGGTACTGCTAGCAGAGGTGTTGAATTTTCTCCTCTGCAATTTCTTCTTTGCTTGTTCAAATATAGAATCATATAATTAGGATATTAAGTTAGAAGAGAATACTTAACAATCTTCTTTGGTATTTTCACAGTAAAGGTGAGGAAATTTTGACCCAGAGAAGTGTAGCAATGTGCTTAAGGTTGCCCAATTCTTGGAATAGAAATCTGCTCTTGACTTTTGGTTCAGTGTTTTTATATATTGCCAGATATATTAGTAATAAAGCTGTAAATACACACTAAATATATATAAGAATATAGGGAATCTATATAGGTTTATGGTTAAGTCAACTCTAGAGAGTCATAAAGTTGGCCAAGTTTGTTACTAATATAGTCCTATTTCTTTCTTGATATATTTTTCCTTGAAAATATATTTGCTTACTTATTTAATATAATGAAATTTGCTTTTCCTAAATTTTAAAATTGTTAGTAACATTTTATAATACTTTTATTGTTGATACTTTTGATATACAAATTTACTGTACCTCCAAGTTCATCTCACTTTTAAAATGAAGTAAGCATGTGTATTTCATAGATTATTGTTAATATATGCTAAAGTGCCACAGCCCTGGTATAGAGGAAGCTAGAAACCAGTAAGTCTGCTGTGGTCTGGTCCAGGGATGGCAGAGACAAGTTCTCAAATAGAGATCACTTCCTGACAAGAAGATGTAGTATATATCAATCTTAGCTTATTGATAGTTGCAAACATTTATTTGGCCTAAATATGAATCTCTCTTCGGCTGTGCTATGTATGTATATATTTGAGCATTAAGTCCAGATGAAAGAATTAGTACAGGCAAGTTCAGTCTTTACTAAACATCTTTTTCCTGGAAAACTTAGCATCAAGAGAAACATACTGAAACTGAAATAACTAACAGTGGAGTGAGTTATTGATAGAATTTCTTGTGCCTTATTGTTCTATTAACTTCCCTGTCCTCTAAAATGAAAGGAATATTTGTTTTGGGACATATCTGTTGCATAGGGACTTCTGGTGACTTGCTAATCTTTTAACTCAAAATTTACATCCAGGGTTTGGTCGGAAAGTAACAGTGGGTTGTTAAGAAAGCTTTAGGGATCTTTTTTTCTTCCACCTTTTTTTTTCACTCTTGTGGATATTATTCGGTGATTTTTAAATCTCATTTGCTTTTAGTAGTTGATACCAAATTTTCCCTTCTCCTTTTCTTAACCTTTTTATCTCAAACAGAATAGCACAACTTGAAGCATTCAGACTCATAAATTGAGGGGAGAAAAGGATGTCACCAGGGCCAGTCATA
>PVKC010036387.1:0-13220 GCA_004027635.1 Crocidura indochinensis
AGCGTCAGTTCCAACCCAAAAGCCCCAAAGCCTTCCACAGACTTCTCTTTTATACATTAGAGCCAGGTACCACCCTAGGGTAGGGGCAGAAAGCCAGGTCCCACCCTAGAGTAGGGTCCAATCACTGATCAGGGTAGGATCAGGGTGGGTCCAGAAATGTTTATACATAAAAATTCCAAATCATGATAAGATTAGAAATATTTACATATGCAACAACATCATATCACTTATTACCATAAAGCTGATCCTTTGGATTGTGTTTGGGATTCCATCTCATTAATTTATGCTCTAATTTATATTATTTCCTTTCTCATGTCTTCTTTTGGCTTGTTTTGTTGATCATTTTCCAGTTTCTTAAATTGTGCAGGCAAGTTGTTTATGTTGGCCTTTTCTTCCTTTTTGAAAACTATGAACTTTCCTCTTAATACTGCTTTTCCTGTGTACCGCAAACTCTGATACCTCATATTCTCATCCTTGTTTCCAGAAATCTTTGTTTCCTCTTTGGTTTCCTCTCTGACTTCCTGGTTGTTCAGTAATGAGCTATTTCATTTCCAGGTATTTTTTCCTCATTTCTGTTTGTGATTAACATCTATTTTTAGTTTAGCTTCATGGTCTGAGAAGGTAATTGGTATAATATCCATCCTCTTGAAATTAGGAAGGTATACTTTGTGGCCTAGCATATGGTCTATTCTGGAGAATGTAGGATGTGCATAAGATAAGAATGTGCATTTGGCTTTTTTTGGGGGAATGAAAACCCCTATATGTATCTCCTAAGCTACTTTCTTCCATTACTTTCAGCAAAGTAAATGTTTCCCTACTGAGATATAATCTAGTTCATCTACTGAGAGTGATAAGAATGGAGTTGAAGTCTCCTACTCCTAATATGTTGCTATCAATGTCTTTCTTTAAGTTTATTAGCAGTTGTTTAAAGTATTTTTCTGGTGGCTCATTAGTTTCATATATGTTGAGTGTGAGTTTTATGTGGTGTACATGTCAATTGATTATTAAGAGATGAACTTTGCTGTCTGTTAACATTTTGAGCCTGAGCTCTATGTCATCTATTACTAGTATGGCCACTCTTGCTTTTTATGAAAAGGTTGTTTGCTTGAACAATTGTCTTCCAACTTTTGACTTTCAGAATCTGTTGGCAATGGCTATTTAAATATGTTGCTTGCAGCTAGCAGAACCTTGGGTTCAATTTTCTAATCCAATTTGTCACTATGTATTTCATAATTGGTGTGTATCATCCTTGACATTGAGACTATTTTCATAGCTTTTTGTGCCATAATTCTATCAGAGTTTGGCATCATTGTGGGATTTATTTTGTTTAAAGTAGCCTCTATTTTTTCTTGTAGAAATGATTTTGAGTCTGATGTTCCCGAAGTGTTGCTTATCCAAGAATTTATGCATCTTTTCCTTCAAATGTAAATGTCTGGGTAAAGTATTTTTGATGAGACTTTTGTTTCATTGAGTTTTTATAAAACTATATCAAGCCATTGTTTTCAGACCTGGAGCATTTCATTTGGCAAAGCTGTCTTAAATCTTTAGGAAGCTTCTTTTTCTAAGATTTTTTTTTTGTGGTGGGGGCCACACTCGTTTGATGCTCAGGGGTTATTCCTGGCTAAGTGCTCAGAAATTGCCCCTGGCTTGGGGGACCATATGGGACTCCGGGGGATCGAACCGTGGTGTGTCCTAGGCTAGTGCTAACAAGGCAGACACTTTACCTCTAGTGCCACTTCTCCAGCTCCAGATTTTCTTTTTTAATTTTGATGCTTTGAGACCTTTTTTTTTTCTATTTTTGATTTTCATCATTCTGAATAGGAAATTTTATTTTAATGTATTTTAACTCAGGCCTTCTGGCTTTTAGATGTACATGGTATACTTGCTCTCTAGCTCTACAAACTTCTCAGTAATGTTGTGTTTGACTGTTGCTTCCTCATCATAGTTGCTTTTCTGGTTCTCTGGAATCCAGGAGTTTTTATCTTGTTTCTCCTATTTATGCCACAGTTTATTAGCCTGCTCTTCATTTATTTTGAGGCCTTTTTACCCCCATTTCTACAATTGTCTGGAGGTTTTCCACACCGTATCTTGGAGATAACTGCTTCTGTCCTCAGCAGCTGTTACTCTGATGGTATAACTTCAGGTGAATTTTTCATATTGCTTACCAAGGTTTTCAGTTATGTAATCTCTATTTGAAATTTTCTCTTTTACATCTTATTATTTTGCTCTTTATGCATTTCTATGTTTTATGGGCAGTCTTTTTTCATATTGAGATTGTTAAACATCTTAAGCATTTTACTCTTGTTTTATTTATGAAAGACTATATAACTGGCTATAACGACAGAGTCCTCATGATTACAATCTTCATACTATGCTATACCCACCCAGTGTAAGGAACTCTGATCCTGAAACCAAGGAGGTCACCAGATTTGAGAAGACTCTAGCCGTCTGTTCCTTTAAGGGAGGGGTTTTGAGAACCCACCTGTGCCTGTAAGGAAGGATGGTTGAAAAGTTGCCTGTGCCCACACAAAAAATAGGGCATTAGGGTGTGGAAAGACCTTGGTTGACTGTCCATGAGACACTCAGGGGAAAGGGGGCATAGCATAAATATTATTCGAGACATAACTTTACTAATATCTTAAGAACTTGGGGCCGACGAGGTGGCGTTAGAGGTAAGTTGTCTCGCCTTGCAAGTGCTAGCCAAGGAAGGACTGCGGTTCGATCCCCCGGCATCCCATATGGTCCCCCAAGCCAGGGGCAATTCCTGAGCACTTAGCCAGGAGTAATCCCTGAGCATCAAACGGGTGTGGCTGAAAAACCAATATATATATCTTAAGAGCTTTTCTTTTTTTTTTTTTTTTTTTGGTTTTTGGGCCACACCCAGTGACTCTCAGGAGTTACTCTTTGAGTCTTTCTTAAAGGAGAATCAGATTTCTATAAACACACCTTGTCATGAGCATTTGTATAGATTCAAGTATTCTTTGTTTAGTCTTACAGAATTATCAACCTCCTACAAACCTAGTTTTACTGTCTAAGTGCAGTCATATTAAGGATTAATATTTCAGGCTTCATCTCAGAATACATAAACTAGAGCAAGACCAAAGAAATAACCAGTCTTTGGGAACTTATCTTGCTGGAGGAGCATGGAGGCTGAGAGCTGTGCTCTGCCCTGGTAAAAATAAATATGCAGCTTGTCCAGGGAATATTGTCTAGGTATGTGAGAGAAATAACAGTTGTGTCTGTAATTGTGATGCCTTACCAAATAATTATGTATAAGTGTTCTGCTCTAGCCCAAAGAAAAGATGAAAATAAAGAGACAGGATGCAACTTCGCTTCTGAGTGTCTGAATCTCTGATTTCATTTCTGCCAAATTCACACACATACCTTCCTGAGCAGAGACCCCAAGAATTCTCTTAGTGTCCGGATCAAGCAGGTTGTAACAATACTACTTATGGTGGTGATCTGCACTGCTTTACAATGGTTCCACATTTGTAGACTTGAAACGCATCTTTTCCACTTCATTTTCATTCATCCCCTTACTGCCCAGGAGATATCTGGGAGCTCTGTTGAGAAATGGAGATCATCTTGTGGCCACATTAAAAGTTGCATTTTTGGGCAACCTTGGCATTGACTTCTGACCTTTGAGTGGAGCCAGGATTCAAGGTATGACCTCCCCATATTTGGCAGACCTCTCTGGTCCTCTCCTGAACTGCATGGGAGAGTGGCATCAGAGCATACTTGAAGATCCCCCATGTGATTATTTTAATGTAATCACTCATGCAGGGCTCTCAGGTCTATATGGTATGTGAGGGGATGAACTTGGGTTGGCTATAGTTAAGACAGGCAAGGTTTGTGAATTGATCTGGCCCCAGAATACAAGTTTATAATTCTGATGAATCAATTTGTCACAGAATTAACTGAATGCTCTGTGTATATAGTGATGGTTGCTCACTCTTCCAAATTGAACAATTCTCCACAACTTTTTTTTCTTTTCTTTTTAATTAAATAGTTTTTATTTTCACCAAAGTGGATTACAAATCTTTGACAGCAATATTTTAGGTATATAGTGACATTGAATCAGGGGCATTCCCACCACCAGTATTGTTCTCCCTTCACCCCAGGTCCCAGCATGCATCCCATATCCCTCTCCTTTGACTCCCGTGGGCTACTAGTATTAGCGGTCCCCTCTGCATCTAGCTTGTTGTAGATTGGGTTTCGATTCTGTTGTTGTTGGCTTTAGATTTGGTGTTAAGCCTGATCATTTTTTTATTTCTATCTGCAACTTTTTTTTTAAATCTTATTCCCATCTTTTTGGTTTCAACATCCATCTCTCTCTTCCCTTCATGTGTTCATAAATTTTAATTTAACTTTTAAAAATACAGTGCAAACAACTTGATTTGTTTTTAAAACATTTAACATTTTATGATTTCATTACACTCATATAACCGTTCACATTTCTGAGTCATTCATTGAATGAAAAACTCTTGATCTTTCCTTGACTCTAGGACATACCTAGTCTAATAATAGATGATCAGCACCTAAAGGGATTTTTAAACATATGGTCCCCAGATCTGCAGCAGTAGCATTACCTGGGAGCCTGTACTATCAAACTCTCAGCTCTGCTCCAGTCTTCCAAGTTAAAAATCTGTATTTAATGAATCCTAACCACCCCACCCCCCAAGTGCACATTAAATTTGTGGATTCAGAGCTGTATGACTCATTTGGTTCTCAATCTTATTTTTCTAACAAAGAAAGAGTAAGATTGATCCCAATGCCAATTCCAATTTGTGCTAGAGTCAAGAAGAGAACCTGTAGGGCTGGAGAAATGGCATGGAGGTAAGGCATTTGCCTTTCATGCAGATCATTGGTTCAAATCCCGGCATCCCATATGGTCCCCCGTGCCTGCCAGGAGCGATTCCTGAGCATGGAGCCAGGAATAACCCCCGAGCACTGCCGGGTGTGACCCAAAAACAACAACAACAAAAAACAACAACAACAACAAAAAGAAGATAGCCTGCCCCTCTCACTCTAGGGTGCAAATTTGAGGAGGAGATGTACCATTCCACTGACAGCATGTGGTAAAGCAAAGGCAACCTAAATGTTTCCCCTCTCATTTTATGCTCTACTTAGTGGAACTTCTGTCTATTGACTTAGTGGAGCTTCTGTCTATTGACTCCCTTCACTTTTTTCTTCTTTTGTCTTCCCTCTTCCTCTTCTACCTCCTCTTTCTCCTCCTCCTTCTTCCTGTTCCTCTTCTCCTTTCTCCTCCTTCTTCTTCCCCTTCCATCTCTTTCTCTTTATCATCCTCTTCCTCTCCCTCCTCCTTCTCCTCCTTTCCCCCCTCCTTTTATTTTTTCTTCTCTCCTTATTTTAAGTTTTTAGGCCACATCCTGGAATGCTTAAGGATTGCCCCTGACTCTAAGCTCAGGAATTGTTCCTGGCTGACTCAGGAAACCATATGGGATGCCAGGGTTCGAGCTTGGTTTGGTGTTAGGCAAGGCATGTACTCCACCACCAGTACGATATCGCCAGCCCCAGTTCTCTCACTCCTTATTCCCATTAACTTCTAGGGATAACCAGCATTCAATGTGCAAGTTTCTAATTTTTCCTAATGAAAAGAACTATACTGTTCAGGGAAGTAAAGTGATTCCCCTTCCCCCCTTGCATTTGTTTACTTCTCTGTAAACTCCTGAGATGGCTAACATACTAGTTGTTAATCACACCATCTGTTCAAACAGCACTTTTAAGTCATTTGATTCATACTTTTCTTTTTAAGGATTTTTTTTTTTCAGAACAATATGTTTGTGTCTGTGTTACTCCCATCATTTGGCAATGCACTGGGATTATTTAAACTTTCCTATTTATTGTAAATGGCTTTTCAATCAGCAAATATTTTTTTAAATGTGCATACACCACTAAAAAGCTGTGCCTACTGACTTTTCAACATTGGAAACCGTAGAAAAATCTGTTCCAGTCTGGCTGCTGTCAAGTTTTTAACCATCTGATTATATTTAAATGAAGTATTTAGGAAGATGATTTATCTGACTGACCCTGATAAATGTTCCCAGTGCCCTGAAGATGGCAGTGCTGCGCAATTTAGGCCAACATTTCTCTCCAGCCACTTCCACCCCCTACTCCCCTCAAAGAATTTCTGGAATGGCAGAAACTGGGGGAGGATTCGCTAAATCTGAACCTTCTAACACTTAGCATAAACCTCTTCTGAACCCTGGGACAACTTGGTTTATCTTTTGGTCCCTTTGTTTTTGTTTAAAGCTGTGCCCTCTGTGTTTCCTGTTTCCAGCAAGGATCTGAAATGGAAATAGTTTAAAGGTTATTCTCATATCACTGGTAACCAGGAAGTTCCTATATAGTTTACTGAGAAGTCGGTTTTCACAAGACCACTTAACTCTCACCCCTTCACCCCCCCCCCCCCCGCAAAAAAAAAAAAAAAAAAAGTCCAACAAAGCCTCGACCAAGATAAGCAGGAACTAAGAACACTGGAGGTTTTAAATGCCAATTGAGACCACATATCTGGGAGTTAGCCTCTTCTGGTTTCCTCTCCTCTACAACAGAAGCCTGCAGGCTGACATTCTTTGAATTTCACTAGGGAGGGCTGAAACCATGGTTTTAGAAGTACGCATGCTCAAACCCTGTGCCTATAAACCAGAGAGCATTTTCTTGCTCTGGTCATTGTTAAAGCTTGGGCATAGAGACTGTGTATGTGGGGGGTGAGGTGGGGGAGAGTGTGTACAAAAGCCACCTTTAAAACTCAGAAACCATTATTGCGGACTTAATTATGTGCTGTTACAATATTTATGTGCCTGAACCTGTTCCCTCACCAATTGCTTTAGCAACATTTTATTTATTCTTCACCAGAACTCCATGAGGTAAGATTATAGTCCTTCTTTTTTTTTTTGGTTTTTGGGTCACACCCCGCAGTGCTCAGGGGTTACTCCTGGCTCCATGCTCAGAAATTGCTCCTGGCAGGCACAGGGGACCTATGGGGCCCCGGGATTCGATCCCATGACCTTTTGCATGAAAGGCAAATGCCTTACCTCCATGCTATCTCCTGGGCCCCATAGTCCTTTTTTTTTAATAGAAGGATACCCTGAGACATTATAAAATATTGGTTAAGGAGTGGGGAAAGGGGGGCATTGGTGATGGGAATGTTGCACTGGTGAGGGGGAGGGTGTTCTGTTTATATCTGAAACCCAACTACAAACATGCTTGTAATCATGATGCTTACAGAAAGATTTATATCAAAAATATATTGGTTAAGGTCATACAACTCATAAGTCAAGCATTTTAAGTCAAGCTATCTAAATTTAGCCAACTTTTGCCTTTAATGTTAGTTCATAGGTTAAACAGAATAGACACTTGGTATTAGATATCTTTAGTATCCATTTAAGAAGGGGAGACTTTGATCTCAGTATATATCTTCGGTTAACCACTAGATAGTTGTTTAAAATGAGCATATATGTCCAATTTGTATAGGACACTCCCATTTGGAGCAGCAGCATTGAAGTGACCTCTGATATCTTTCTCTAGAGTAGCCTATTATGACACTTTGTGCATTAAAAATTACTAAAAAAAAAAAAAAAACCCTGACGTGACCAAGGATAGTAGATTAGAAATGTAGTTTTGGCTGTCCAAAGATAAAACATTGCTCTGAAACTATTTTTCTAGTGTGAAAGCATACCTGAGCTCAGAGGATAAACATTTTAAACTGGTTCTAGTTAATCTTCTAGCCAACAAATTCAAATGTAGAAACTTTTCCTCTTTCTGTCTGCTGGGTATAGAGCCCAGGGCTTCAGACATCCAAGGTCAATGTTTTATTACCAAGCCACATCACTGTCCAGAAGACATCTCTTATATTCTTGTCACTAATGCAAACGTGAATAGAATACCGTTTCCTTCTCTGTGCTTATAAATGTTTCATAGTATTTCCCAGGGTAGCATTCATCAGTGTGATTCCTAACCTAGTAGCATCAGCGTTTAGAAACATAAATGCTAATTCTCAAGATCCACTGAATTAAAAATTCTAGGATAGAGACCAACTATTTATGTAGTCAACACAAATATCTTCAGAAGATTTTGATGCACATTTAAGTTCGTAAATCACTGAATTATACATTGGTGGTGGGAATGTTGCACTGGTGAAGGGGGTGTTCTTCACATGACCGAAACCTAATCACAAACACATATGTAATCAAAACGTTTAAATTAAAAAAAAAAGGAAAAAAAAATAAAAAGAAATAGAATAAGGCCTCCCAATTCTTACCACAGGCTGTGTTCTTCACACAGACTGTATAGAAAGAGGAGGTACAGTAAACGCACCCTATATACACCTCAACCCAGACCCTTGTCTGGTCTGTATTGGAAATTGGGGACAAAAAAAATCACTGAATTATGCAACTCTCTGTGTATCTGTCAAAAAAGAGATAGAAAAATTAGTTTATGGCCAAAGTACTGAAACTGGATAGAATAATCTAGTGGCTGGAAGGATAGTGACCCATTTTTTTAGACTATTGACCAACAGGCATCACCAAGCTGTTCAGAAAATGCCTTCCCAAGACTTGTGATTTTGGCATGTGATATTATTTTGAGCTGAGGCCAATAAAAGTCTTGTAGTTGGACAAGAAACTTTTACCATCCCCTTAATAACAGAGAATAAAAATTGTCATATGAACCAGAATTCATATATTATCCAAAATAATCTATCATAGAAGCCTGCCTATATGGCTAGACAATTATCTAACTGTGATTTCTGGTCATCATTACAGAGCAATCCTCTCTTTATCATGTGAAGATGCTTTTCTCACCTAGGACCATCAGGTTCCTATCCTGTTCCTTAAATTCACTTTGCCAAATGGCCTTGAAATACACATCTCTATAGTTTTCTGTAAGTGGGTTACTTTTGTTTCCTTTACCTACTCATCCATCTGAATGTTAATTTAATTTCTTAATTAACCCAACAAAGATAATTCAGTCTTTGTCCTGATTTGACCCACAAATTTCTTCTTCTAGGACCTTAATCTTCCATGGCTTTATGCTTCTATATTCTACTTATTCCTTTATACTGGGGATTTTTTTTTTTGAGTTTTGAGCAGATGAAATGATAGGAAATAGAGACATAAATAAATACAACTAGAACTTATTTTTTCAAGTTCTTAATCTTGGTTTTTGAAAGTTAAAAGACAGATAAAGCCTGTTTTTCTGCTTATTTCTATCATATTCTCTTTCTTAGGCTATTTAGTTTATAGTAGTTAGAATAGAAGGTACAGAAAGGTAGAAGCAAGAAGGGAAATATATTAGTGTTTCAAAATAATTATAGCAACATACTACAATGCTGTAATGTAAACTACTATGTTTTCTGAAGTTTTCCCTAAGTGCTGTGGACAAACATCACATTATATAGAGAACATCGCACAGTAACTCTGAATTGTTGACAATTATTTGAGAAACCCCACCTACGTTCTCTCAGTTGATAGCTTATTCACTTTTAAAATAGAAGCCTCTTTCATATTTCTTTGCTTCATTTTGTTTTGACAGATAAGTTTTTCGGGTCTTCTCTAAAAATTTTAATATTAGAGGAGATGGGAAGCACATCAATTGGGGAAATTACTCTCTACCACTTTATTGATATACAATATTACTGACATTTTATTTTATATTAAGATAGCTTTTTTATACTATAAGTCTGTATTTGGGCAGGTCATAAACATGTAATGGAAAGCCAAATCCAGTACCTATCACTTGAAAAGGAAAATATGAATTCAGTTAGTATAGGTGGTATAGGAAATGTTCTCTGGACAGTGGAATGTTGTCTTGACTTGATCTTGACTTTGAAGGAGTTGGGATGTCAGAAATTCATGTGTTAAAGGTGATTTTTGCCTTAGGGAGATCTCCATTTAAGATTATTTTCAATTGTTGCTCAGACTTCCCCCAGGGTTCTATAGCAAGCCTCTGGGAGTACATGTCAGTAGGCAGTGCCTGGAGGAATGTCACTTCTCTATGTATAAGAACAGCTCCAAAGTTCTCTTTCTTTTTTTTTTTTTTATCTGAAGGGCTTTGTGAAAGCTTCTATTTGAAATACAAGTTTTCCTGCAGAAAAAATATGAAGTAAAGAAAAGGTTTCTTTAAAGTTCGGATTGTTTTGATCATTGCATTCTCAAATGTTTTTATTCCACATATTAATTGTTGGGATCATGAATATCTCGATTGAAATATTTTACTTGGGCTATGGGGAAAAGTCTTTTTGCTCATAATGAGATCATATCTAGAGGTCACTCTAGAAATGATGGAGAAAATGAGAGAGGAAAGGACTACAAAAAGTGAAGGAGACAGGAACTAGGTCATGTAGTTTCTTTTCCCCTCTTTTCTTCCTGTCCCAGCTTCCTATTCTAGGACTAAAATGAGGTTACAATGAAGATATGTATTTTTAAATTGTATTTAATGTAGTTATTATGAATTACAAAGTTACTTATGATTGGGTTTGGGGCATATGTTTCATCATTAATCTCTTCACCAGTGTTGACTTCCCTCTAGCAGTTATCGTCCCTCACCCCATTCTGCCATGCCTCCCACCAGCCTGCCTTTATGAGGATGAGGGGATTTAAAAGAAATAACTGTTGGCACTGTGACTTACAGTATTGTTTCTGACAGGATTACTATGAAAATATTTTTATTTTTAATAGTGCATTTCCTTCTCCAAATGTCTAGTATAGTACCAGACATTTAGCAGGTGCTCAATAAATCTCAAAATGAATTTAAGATTCATTCAATTCTTAATCTAGGAATTCTAGTGATTTTAAGGTAAAGAGATATTGAATGAGGGTTGAGAGAGGATATATAAAAGGAAAAAGCATTGAAGTGAAATTGTCTTTTTACACAGATGGTTGCTAGGAAATATCAAGGTCAGAAAAGAAAACCTAATTCCCCTCCACCTCTGCTAAATTAAGGGCAATATTTTCAAGAATCAGAGTGCAAAATATGACCATATTTCAATAACCCACTGCAGCTCAAATGTGATACCAAATAGGGGGAAGAATTTTGATTTTGAGCTTTTATTTCCAAGGAGTCAATGGTTGCAATTCCATTTCAGACTCAGATTATCCCCCAAACTTCTCCAGAAAATAGCCTTTGGGCTATAATTCTATGTTTTTGTTTTTGTTTTTATTTGTTTCTAGGAATCTCTTACGGCTTTTCTCAAGAAAAAGAAAGAAAATGGAAGGCATTTTGCAGCAGGAGTAGCCGTGGCGGCAGCAGCCACTGGTGCCCCAGCTGCCGCCATGCTTCATAAAACCATCCCAAATGGGATGAACACATTTAACAGAATGATCAATTCACTGCTGGTATATCACTTCTATTTATACTCTTGGCAGAGCTACAAATTTCAAGGATTTTCAGAGACAGAGTAACATTGCTACATAAAGAGATTTTAGCCCTTATCTTTTCAGAGTTTGAATTCAACAGAGTGGGATCTTTTAGCCTCTGAAGGAATTGATGTTGCCACAAAACCCAAACTAGCTTCTACTCTTAGATGATGGCTCATCATATAGGCATAGGAAAGACATGGAAAGGTATTTTCCCCACGTACCTTTTATTTTTAAGAAGTTTGTGAGATAGAGATATGTTTCATGCCATATATGTATACATATGCTTATATTTAAGCCAGTGATAAGAACTGGAAATCACTTAAGGATTTATCTGAAACCTCTCTCTCTGCCTCGCCTCAAATAACTCATTTCCAATGGCCTCTTTGTTAATTAAATGGTATGTCTATGGGAGCATTTCCACTTGAATGATAATTAATGTTTTTTTCCCAATCCAGCTGCCCACAAACTCTTGGTAGATAAATTGTTTTATAGCACATATTTGTGGCTGGGGCTTGGATAATAATTTCCTGTTTAACTTAAAAAAAGTAAACATCATCTAAAACATAAGACCTCTTCATTACCTTTTTATTTCTAGGGAATGCAGAAAGATGAAGAAAGACTGCTACTTCTAAACTCATGAATAGGAGCACCGAAGTACCACAGTAACCATGGCAGAAGCAACATTGACTTTTGTTTAATTTCCATAATGATTTAATATGCTTGCCTCTGTTCCCCGTGGTTTATAAGACATATATATTTTTTTACTTCAGGAATTTGTCAAAATGTGACAAATTTGCTTTTAAATGCATAGTTTTCTTTTTCATTGGAGAATCATAGGGTTTTTTTTTTTGAGAGGCAGGTTTTGCATTATAGTTAAAAGCTTAGACTCTGAATGAGATCTGTTTTCAAATCATAACTTCACCACTTGACAAGTATGAGAATTGAGCAAAATAGTAGTCACTTTATTATGTCTCACTTTTTCCTGTCTCTGAAGACTTAAGATTTTTCCTTATAAGGCTATTGTAAAACTTAATCACATTATTATTATGAAACAAAACATATATATATGTATATATATTTGGTGTAGATGAACCATTAGGTTAAACATTGGTATTTTTTAACCATCAGTATTTTAAAAATATTCTCACATTAATTGGAAAACTGCAACAACTTGTTTCTTTTTCTGTAACATTCTCATTTAACTGTTCTGTTTTTGAAAGGACACTTTTCCAGCTCCAGAATACTAAAACTTCAATAGATGGATAACATGAACATAAAAGTGAAAGCTTTAACAAAGGCAATTTTCACAGAGAAGAGAGGTACAAAGTCTAAAGTTAGAAATAGAGAGGGATGTACTTCCCCACAATGTGAATGTCTGGTGCTGAAATTCATCCTCACAGCAAGCCAAGTGGAGGAAGTGATGATGAAACTCCCATGGGAGCCCCTGGTTTACAGGAACCTATTATTTTGTTTACTCACTGCAGACTTGCATTCCCCTTTTTCTGAGTAGAAGAGTCCTTTAAAAATATTGTAATAAGGAAAACAAAAATGAAGGAAAACCTTTGGTTTTACAATCTCTTGAATGACAAAGTACAGAGGGTGACATATCAAAAAAACAAGGTGACTCCAATGGATGATGATAATGGTGGTTAACTGTGAACTGATTATGTGACTTGATAATAGACATATTCATGTGGTATTTTCTAATTGAGACTTAAAAAGTACCCACATGCTTAAGTGCTCTACTAGATATTCAGGTTACTTTCCAAAAGTAATGTTTTCATAGTGTGACTTTATTAAACACCCACCAGTGACACCTTATTCAAAGAGGGAGAATAAAAT
>PVKC010036388.1:0-12813 GCA_004027635.1 Crocidura indochinensis
TGAATGTTCTTGTTGTTTGTGAATTGTGTCTCTATGGCATGAAATGGTATACCATTGTTGTTTTGATTTGCATCTCCCTGATGATTAGTGATATAGAGCATTTTTCATGTGTCTTTTGGCCATTTACATTTCTTCTTTAAGGAAATGTTCATTTTTTCTCCCCATTTTTTGACGGGGCTAGGTGTTCTATTCATCTTAAGTTCTGTCAGTAACTTGTATATCTTAGATTTTAGCCCCTTATTTGATGGGTATTAGGTGAATAGTTTCTCCAATTCTGTGGGTGATCTTTGTATCCTAGTCACTATTTCCTTTGTGGTGAAGAAACTTCTCAGTTTAATATAGTTCATTTGTTTATCTCTCCTCTCATTTGAACAGTGATGGATCCCCCTTGAAAATACCTTTAGTCTCAATGTCATGGAGAGTTTTATATATATATGTTCTTCTACATATCTTATAGTTCCAGGTCTGATATAAAGGTCTTTAATCCATTTGAATTAGAACTTTGTGAGTGTTGTTAGATGGAGGTACAATTTTGTGTTTTTGCACATGGCTGACAAGTTGTCCAAATGCCACTTGTTGAAGATTTTCTTGTTCTTTTTTGTGTTTTTGCCCCTTTATCAAAGATAAAGATATGTCTGGGGAACCTTCTCTGAATACTTATCTATTCCATTGACCTGATTGAAATGTTGAATTTCCTGATTTTAAAGTAAACTCTTTGTTATAGTTGTTCTATGTTGTTTGTGCAACTTACTTATTTGCTTATTATTTACTTATTTGCTAGTATTTAATTACTTATTGAATGCATTTTTATAGTCCAGAGCTGATTATTTTGTATCTTCATTTCATCATACCCCATGACAATGAGGTAAAGGCTTTTCATGCTTATCATATATGATCCAGTCTCTTTTAAGTATTAGTCATATGACTATTATTAAGCCCATCAATTGAAAATTCCTGTTTTATTTTTGTGTGTTGTTTGTTTTTATTCTCAGAGGTGAACTAAGTCTGCTTGCTTTATAATGAAAGAGACAGAAAGAGGGCATCACTTTTTGGTCATCCATTGAGTTTAGTGCATCATGTTGCCCAAATCTTTCAAAGTACTTTAAAAGCCATCTTATGGAACATTAAAGATACAGTGCTACCTATTTGTTTATTTGGTACTCTAGTGAGTTCCTCATACATTTATCTTGCCCTCTTTCTAAGAGTTAAACAGGATTTTCAATGTATTCTTGACCTAGTTGTCTCATTTTAGCTCAGATTTTACATTATCTCATTGGAGAATGCCTTTTGTTAATTTTTGTGCAGTTATACTCCAATTTACCATAAAGAAAAATTTCTGGATGATTTTATATATATTGGCCAGGGCTATAGAGCTATCTCCCTAGTATTTTCCTTAATGGCTCTCTTACTGACAGGTATACTACTCTAAGAACCACACAGAATCTGATGATTTGCTAAGTGGTTTCGATCTTACAAAACCATATAAGGAAAGCACATACTTCATTCTCTTAGAATGAAGAGATAATTTTCTAAATTATTTGATAAACTTGTTTTAAAGAGATTCTAGCTTTTTGTTGTGTGACTGTTTTATCTGCTTGTTTATATTTTAAGTTAATGAGAAAATATCTCTTATTTACATTTGCTTCTATATAATTTGGGGGTGCATATTTGAATTTCGGTTTAATGACTCTCTTTCCTCTTTTCCTAATATTTTTGTTTGGAGAGTCTTTGAATACTCTGTAAAACGAAATGTGAAGAAGAGTCAGAAATAAGTGAACTAATGCAGTAATACTGTTGTTTATCCAGAGAGAAGTCTATCTGTTTACATAAAAATTTGAATATGAAGAGCTGCTTGGATTATGATTTAGTGTAGCAATCTCCATGTTTGAGCTGCGTCATAATACTGGTGGACTTAAAAAGACACATAAGTCTTTCTTCTTATTATTATAAAGTATTTGCTGGTCCTCAGGTATTTGCTTTTCTAACCTCCTCTTCTAGTGATGTTGATGATGCTGGTCCAAGTATCATAGTTAAAGAATCTCTGATACAAAATTTCTCTTTCTCTTTGGCCAGCAAATATCAGCCATTAGAATGTCAGTATCACTTGGAACTCACCTGCCATTAAGCTTTTTTTCTAAAAGTACAGTGTGTCTGTGCTTCTATGTTCAGTTTTGCTTACACGTGGACCCATCATGGGATTCGGACACCTCTGGAGACTGACTGTATGTCTCACTTGTTTTTCTAAGATGGTGGACTTTGATTGTGTGGGATGGTATGAGTCACTTTTTTTATGCTAACTACCTTGAAGTACTGAGTAAAAAAAGTACTAATGTAAAAAATCATCTGAATATTCTTTAGTAGGAACAAATGTTTTAGACATTTGATAACCACCCAATATATAGATATCTTTGAGTTGTATCTCTTTCCAAGTTTCTTATAATTTCATTAAAAATTTTAACTGGCTTCTTAGAGAAGAATGAGTTAGACATATACTTCCTAAAAGTAATTATGTTTTGAATATTTGTTATCAAGGTCTATTTTCATTCCAATTAAAATGTTTTTTTTTTTATTTGAATCATTTGGCTGACCTTAGTGCATCAGATGGTGTAGGATCATTGCTATAACAAGCATCCCCCTCCAACCTTAGTGACTCCATTTACTACTATACACATACATCATAGATTTTTCAAGATACAGACTTTTGGAGCAGTTGCATTTTAAATATTACTGCTCATCAGGTCATACGGGAAAAAACAGAGCATTTGCTGATATCTCAATTCTTACTGTGAATTTTATGGCTATAGCTATCTTCTGAATAGCTTCTGAAAATAAAAAAGGCACTATTCCATAATATTTGCAAAGGAAGCAGACCTAATGAGTTCATATTCTAGGTTTACTCAAAGATATGATCTTAAAAATCCATTTCTGGGCCAGACATATAGCACAGCGGTAGCGTGTTTGCCTTGCACATAGCTGACCTCAGTTCAATCCCCAGAGTTCCAAATGGTCCCCAAGCCAGGAGCAATTTCTGAGCACATAGCCAGGAGTAACACCTGAATGTTACCAGGTGTGGCCCCCAAACCAAAAATAATCCATTTCTATCCTAAGATTTTTTTCAGTTTTTTACATAACTTGCCTCAACTTTCTCAAGAATGTTCACACATTCCCATAATTTTGTTCTACTTAAAGTCAACATATATATTCACATCTCCATGTCTATTCTTTTCTCAGAATAAATTGTATTCTTTTAAATAAATGAATACAGACAATTCATTTTTTACTTTGCTTCTCAGAGTAAGAATGGAAGCTTTAGAAATTTTATAACAGCTATTTGTAGGGTCTTCTGAGAAACTTATGATTCCTTCAGGGTTAAGAGCAAGTATTATGTCATGGTTTTACTTTTGCTAGGATAGATCTAGAAAATAAGAATTTACATGAAAGTAGAAATTATTATTAATTCTTAAAAACTGGGTCGGAGTGATAGCATAGTGGTAGGGAGTTTGCCTTGCACATGGTCTCCCAGGACAGACCTCGGTTCGAATCCCAGTGTCCCATATGGTCCCCAAAGCCAGGAGTAACCACTGAGTGTCACCAAGTATGGACCAAAAACAAAACAAAACAAAAATGTCTAAGGAAAGACATGAACCAGGTGCAGATCCTAAGTGTGAGGTCGTAACAAAAGGAAAAATATCTAAGAGGTTTGTTCATCAAGAATAATGGACCATCTGTATGTCTGCCTCTGGAATAGATTTGCCAGTCCAGATCATAACCTGTAGATGTTTGCATCAAATTAAGTCAGTCTCAGATTTCATATTTACCACTATTTAAAATATAGTTTCACCCTGGTTTTATTTTTTATTCACACTTAACTTTGTTACATGTAAGCTCGTGTGCTGTAAATACTCAGTAAACTTAAATATGATGCCTATAAATCCAATTTCATATTCTGCACAAAATCCGTAATTCAAATTCAGCTTCCTCTCTTAGAATAAGTTCACTGTAGAAGTTCTGCGTGGTTGACTTTATAAAAGGATGAAAATCAGGCCAATAAAGCTGTCTGTGTGTCTCTTAACTTGAGGCCAGTTCAGGAGCATAAATTAATCCTGACCTGAGGTGAATCAGTATTTCAGCTGAGAATGAAGGAGCTTCTTCTTGGTGTATTTATTCATATAAGCATTCTTGGCTATTAAGAAGTCAGTCCTTGGCATGATTGGGGGAAAGCAGCATGCGTAACTTGTAAACTTCCAGAAGAATGTGGTTCTTAACAATCCTAGAATTTCCTATGGCAGCAGCAAAGCTTTCACTGTGATTTGGTATACTCACTGGTATATGATGAGTCACTGGGCCAGTATATCAGGAGTTACAGCACTTTGTCTGCTCCCCATAATGTATGAACAATTCTTTTACTTGTGCTACCAATAATGGAGAAATTGTTTCTAGTTTATGTCATTAATGGAAAACAAAACTCAGAGAGTATATAACATCTCAGCTTAGAGAAGTGCAATATTTCCTAATAAACAACTAAAGAAAACTTGGAATAAAAGGAAAAACATTTAGTTATGTACTTTCAAGAGGCAATATTATATTATGGTTAAGAACATTGTACCAGATTGTATAGGTTCAGATCACAGCTCTGTTTTCTGATGTTAGGAAATTGATTTAACTCTTTGAACTTTAGTTTTCTCATCTTTTATACTATCTATATATTACCTAGGTGGCTGGGTGTGATTTTGATATGATAAAGTATTATAAGGATTGTATAATAAACTAGTTTGCAGTTCCAGTGACTGCATTAGGACTGACCTATGTTTGTTCCCTTTGATTATAACAAAGTGACATAAAAATGGGGGAAATCTTCTCACCAACACAAATTTTATTTTAGTATTACCCTCAAGACAGTTGGCTTAAATACTATGGAAATGTATTCAACTTTGCTTCTTCATGCCTTTTCTTCTTTTCTTTTTTGGCAAAGGCTCATCCCTGACTGTACTCATGACTCATTCCTGGCTCAGAACTAAGTAAGGGACCACTCCTTTTGAGTTTAGGGGATCATTTGGGCTGCCAGTGATCAATTCTTGGTCAGCTGCATGCGAGGTAATCATCCTGCCTGCTGCATTAGTTCAGCCTATCTTCTACATAACCTCACCCATACCATTAATGTCCTGCCGTTAGTGCTTAATGTCACTAATTTATATTGGGACACAGTCAACAAACATCAAGAGATATAAGCTTAGTGGTTGTATAAACAAATAAAAATATTAGTTAATCTCAAAGGTAGAGAGACCAAATGTGATGTGTGTCTGTGAGCATATAATTGCCTCTGTGTGCAGGGAACGTTTCTATAAGATGGAAATAGTTGAACACCCAAGTGACATGGAGAGACCACATGTTAAAACACTGACAAAGAGAACAATAGATAATACAGTGAATAAAGTGCTTGCCTTACAAGCAGGTGAACACAAGATTCGATCCCTTGAGCACCTCAGGAAAGTTTCTTGAGCATAGAGCCAGGAGTAAGCCTGTGCATAATCATCTATGGCCTACCAGTAGTCAGCAACCTGCGGCTCGCGAGCCACATTTGGCTCTTCACACTTTTAATTTGACTCTTCTGTATGCCAGGTGTCTGCTCCAGGAGTCAGGACTCTGCTCCTAGGCTCTGTCAGTGCACGCCCTGTGTGGCTCTCAAAATAAACTTCAATCGTGGTTTTGGCGAGATTTGGCTCAGTTGAAAAAAAAAATGGTTGCCGACCACGGGAACCAGACCCCTCACCCACCCAATAACAACAGCAGCAGCAACAAAAACCACTATACAGATCACTTCAGAAAGAGGAAGCAGCTGGTACTAAGGATCTCAGTGGAACCTCCTCATCCCATTCAAGATATAGGAGTAAGGTTTATGGAGTTGGAGAAAAGGATGTTGCAATTATTTATGGTCTTGAGAACCATATGAGAAAGACTAGATGACTCAATTGTCCTTTCCTTTTTCAAGATTATCCTGATTTTGTCTTTATAATTATATTTCAAAATGTTAGAGGACAGGGTCCAAAGCCTTCTTTTTTTAGACTAGTTCATAGTCAATATTTAGATAATTATTCCTTACTGAATTTATTTGAACTAAATACAATTGTATCTGAAAGTCTTTGGATTTACTCTCATAAAATATATTGTGTTCTTCCTGAACTCAGATTATAGTTCCCCATTATAATAAAAGAAACTTTGATTTCAGGATTTGATGTTCCAAGCATCACTACTAGTCTTGATTTTGGAAGTTTGCTTTTATATAGGCAGATTTTTTTTTTTTTTTTGGTTTTGGGATCACACCCGGCAGTGCTCAAGGGATTACTCCTTACTCTGCACTCAGAAATAGCTTCCGGCTGGTTCAAGAGACCATATGGGTTGCTGGGAATAAAACCAGGGTCAGTCCTTTGTTGGCCATGTACAAGGCAAACACCCTGCTGCAGTGCTATCGCTCTGGCCCAGCAGAATATTTTTTAAAAATAAAACTGGAAATTGGGCTCCCATGTGATCCAGCTATATCACTCCTAGGGATATACCCTAGGAACACAAAAATACAATTCAAAAATCCTCATACCTTTATTTATTGCAGTCCTATTTACAATAGTTAGACTCTGGAAGCAACCAAGATGCCCTTAAACAGATGAATGGCTAAAAAAACTGTGATGCATATACACAAAGGAATATTATGCAGCCATCAGGATAGATGAAGCCATGAAATTTTTCTATATGTGGATGAACATGGAATCTATATTGCTGAATGAAATAAGTCAGAAGGAGAGAGATAGACACAGAATAATCTCATTGATTATGTGTTTTAGGAAAAATTAAGGACATTATAGTAATATTGCCTAGAGACAATAGAGGTAAGGGCCAAAAGGACCAGCTCACAATATGAAGCTCACCACTAAGTGTGGTGAGTGAATTTAGAGAAATAACTACACTAACAACTATCATGACTATCTTATTGAGTGAGAGAAGTAAAATAAATGCCTGTCTCAAATACAGGCAGGGTTTGGGGGGTATTGGTGGTAGGAATGTTGCACTGATGAAGAGGAGTGTTCTGTTTATGACTGAAACCCAACTAAAATAATGTTTGTAATCATGATGCTTAAATAACAATCTTACATTTTAAAAAAAGCTAAGGCTTATTGGGCAAGTCCTTAGGAAATTGAAATTCAGCAAGCATTGCTGCCTGCTTTGTGCCAGGATGGTGAAAACTAATTGATGGAATTATTACATGATTGGGTTATAAGCACTGTCTATAGAGTTAGACCTCTGAGTCCAAATTTTAGCTTAATCAATTATAAACCATTCTATTCATGTCAAGCAAACTATTTAATCTTAGCACTCATTTTCTACTCTGTATAATAGGGTTGATAATAAATCTCCCTTTACAGTTACTAGTAATAATTTGAAGATGTGATGCATTTAAATACTTGTTAAACACGTAGCAAACATGGCAAAAGAATTTAAAAATGAACCCATGGGGGACGGAGAGATAGAGCAGTGGTAGGGTGTTTGCCTTGCACGCGGCTGACCCAGGACAGACCTTGTTTCGATACCTGGCATCCCAAATGATCCTCCAAGCCAGGAGCAATTTCTGAGTGCATAGCCAAGAGTAACCCCTGAGCATCACTGGGTGTGGCCAAAAATATAAACAAAGAATAATGTACCCGTGAGTATACTAATTGGGATATGTATGCTGAACTCAAGGATCTTAGAAAATAGCAGTACTCCCCAAAACAAGGGCCTACCCATAGTGGACGTGCTCTGGGGCTCAGGGGCAGGAGGCGGGCAGATTTCACAGAATGTCAGCATGAGCTACAGCTGCACAGAAAGAGCTCTGCACAGTGGGACATCTCAGTGAGTATTGACCTGAGCCCTCATTACTTGCCCATCTTTTCATTTGACATTCGATTAAAATCATGACAGGGAAGAACTGGAGGTTAGGGTTATGTCAGTCCTTATGATTTCTATCATTACATTCTACAAGCACCCTGGGACTAGAGCAATAGAAAGACAATTTTTATAAGACTAGTAAATAACCTTCAAGCAGATAAAGAAATATTACATAAGGAATGGTGTATCATTAATTATTCTCCATCTCTACAGGGACAGAGTGAAAGTAGCTTTGATGTCCAAAATGATACAGAAGTTGGCTAGTGTGAAGAACTTCCAGACAAGGAGGATTAAATGCTGTAAGGTCTTATAAAAAATTAGTGGCAAAGCTTCATACTAGGTAAATAAACTTAGAATAGCAGGGCTAATTACCTATATGAGGGGTTAAATTAGTCCTGCTTGGTGGAAGTGGACATAGAAAAATTAGGATCAGCTTGTGGGTTCATAGAAATGGGCAGTGATACCCAGTAGGTGTTTTCAAAGTTCTCACTTTTTGTCAGATGTGCTAGATGTTGGTGATACAGTGCTGAACCAGGGCAAGAAACTAAATCACTTAGGGGACTAAGGGGGATACACATGTGGGTTGAGGAGCAGGGAAGTGCATGCTCCATACCAAATATTGGTAGCCTGAGAGTTGTGCTCAAGGTTATAAACAAAAGCTGGAGTCCCATTTAGCACTTCAAATGAATGAGGCACATCTTTTCTTGATTCCTATTGAATAGGTGACTACAAGGGTGACCCTGTGCCTCCAAATGTCCTTAGATAAATCATAACTCATTCCTGTCCAGGCAATACTTCCTCCCATACCCATTTCACTTAGCAGAGTCTAAATTCTAAAATTTCCCTGTCCCATATTCTTTCTTAAATGTATAATACACTTGGTGCCAAAGAGATAATACAGCACGTAATGCATTTACCTTGCACAAGGCAGACCTGTAGAGGGTTTGATTCCCTGTACCCCATATAGTTCCCTGAGCCCACCAGGAGTGATTCCTAAACACAGATAAACAAGAGTGTAATAAACTTAAGAAATTCACAGAAAAGAATTTACCATGGACACAAATTGACTCTAGTGTGGGAATCATGTAACCACTTAACCTTTTTAAAGGGACACAGAACTCTTTATGTCCAAATCCTAAGAAACAAAACCAGGAAACTTTTGTGGGTGTATTATGGCATTCTGAAATGTATGGTTTCTCAAAGAATATTCCCATGGAATGGAAAATCCAGTGGAAGGAAGGAATAAAAATTAGTCTGACTCCAAAGAGGCCAGTATTTCATAGATATTTTTGTTTGTTCTTTGGGGGCACACCCAGTGGTACACCCAGTGGGTTACATCCAGTTTGCTGCTTGCAGGTCACTTCCAGCTGCCGAGATGGAACATGAAGGGACAGGGATCCTAAATACCTAAGTTTTCCACTGCAAATTATGACCTCCAGACATTGAGCTACCTATCAAGTCCCTTTATGAGCTTCATTTTAAAAAACGATTGTTTCCTTCAAGTTAATGTGTGGTTTGATGTTGTATTAAGTACCAATTAGATGTTTATTAATATATACCACAAATGTTGCAGTTATTGCAAATACTTCAGACCAATTGTTCTCTGAGGTTGTCTGGCTAGCTAGCTAGCTTCTCTCAATACATCAAGAAAATAGAAAAGTGCATAAAATTTCACATGCGGTGTTTGGACTCTCACTGGTTTCAGTAATCTTCCCTTTGTCTAACGATCTTTTCTATGGCCTTAGTTGCTTAAATAGAACTCTCTGGAAATCATCCCTTTGGTTTAGTCATCCTTTCAACCTCTTCCTACTGTTGTGTATATCCCCACTTTGCCCTCCAAGGTCTGAAAAGTCTGACCACAGTTTAAACCTCTCACACACACAGTCTCCTATGCTTGTCTGTCTTCTTCTCTTTCTCTTGTATACCCCTCCGCTGCCATGGTCAGCCTGTCTTTGTTGTTGGTACCATTTCCCCCACAATTTCTTATACTCAGTGCTTTAGGCAGAGCATGGAAAATCAGGGATATTTTATGCCAGGATGTATAAGTGTATGTGAAGGGAATATGGAAAAAGACAAAGGGTGAAAAATTGGAAAGGGTTGCCAACCCAGGCAGCACACAAGTTTCATGTGCTTAGCCAAAGATGGGGCAATGTGGAAGTTTTGTTCTCTATCCAGCTACTCCTCCTGGTAACATGTGGAACAAATGTTTCTTTTGGATTGTGATGAGGTAATGTGGATAGGTCTGTAGCATCATTGTATTTCGACTCTTAGCTGGGTTTATTTCCTATTGAACCTTTAATGGAAATGCATACACAGCAAGTCAAGGCCTGTCCCTTTCCCATTTTTTCTTTTTTCTTTTTTCTTTTTCTTTTTCTTTTTTTTTATTTCTTCCAGTAGTGCTGATGATAAGAAAAGCGATGTCTAAATCTTCTTAATGGTGTTTATGCAAGCAGTTTTGCTTAGCTGCAGACTGCACAACCCCCTATCTAGTGCCCCTCCCCTCTCATCACCCTGCTAATATTGCTGTTTCATTCCTTTCCCTGTTGGCTATTACTATGGACTACAGCAAATCTAAAACTAAATAATCCCCTTAGTGTCAAGTTTTCAGAGCTGAGCAAATAAATCTAACAAAATGCATTATCTAGGCGGAGAAGGCTGTTGTAAGGGGGAAAAGATGAAAGGTATTTTATTTTAAGGCAGAGAATAAGTGGTAAATGGTTTGGGGCTCAATTGTAATTTTAGGCATTGTATTTTATTTTACTTAACATGCCCTTTTAAAATTATAATTAAAAATCTGAAAAAAACTTCTAAAAGTGAAAATTAAATGGAGGACTGGGAATGAGCTAGATATGTAAATTCTTTGCAATACTGATCCTTCCTCTCTTCTGTCAGCTAGGGGGGCTGTGAATAAACAATGACTTTTCTTTTGCTTCTCATATACTCTTACACTCTGATATCTAACATGGGGTCTGGGAGAAGAGCATAGACATGGACAGAATAGAGAAAGGGAAAGCTTTGTTAACTTAGGAGAAGAAACCTCAGTCTCTATTGTCTGTGGACTGAATCACTTTCCAAGCAGAGAAATAAAAGCCCCCAGATTCTTTCTACACATGTCCAGAGCAGACTCAAGTTCTCTCAGGTCTGTAAAAAAAGTTGGTTGTTGAGTTTAGCTGAGACCTGGCCATTGGATTGCTCCTTATTCTTTCTTCTGTTGACTAGCATGGCTTGTTTTTAAACACTCCTTAGAGGTCAGTTCAGTGAAGCATCTTCTCTGAGTTATATGATTCTGGAACCTGAATCGCTTCTGAAATGAATAAATATATGCTCTATGACCCTCTGGTTATTTATTAGTTCACTTAATCATGAATCTATAAATTCATTCTTCAAATAATTTGATTCAGCATTAATCCAGTTCCAGACACTCTACCAGGCAAAAGTCTTACTGCAGCCATGTAGAAAAATATTGAACAGAGGATTAGAAAATTGGAAACGATTTTTAAAGCTTACATGATTGTTGTTATTGTTTACGTTTTTACGTTCCAAATGGTGCTCAAAGAACTTAAAATACACTTCTGGTTTTCTCAGTCAAATTGGTCAGAAGATCAATGTGAGGGACTAAAGATATGGTGCTGCTTGGGTACTTCATTGCTTGGGATTACCCAAGTCACCCAGAAGTGCTGCTGTGCCAAAGTCTGAATCAATATTAGTTGCATGCAAAGCATGAAAGTTGACTTTGCACTATTTTCCCAGAATTTATTTATTGAAAGCATATTTCACAGGATAACAGGAGACAGTCTTTGGATTAGTTATTTTCATAAGCCAAAGATTGGAACAAACCACAACAATATAATATGGCACCATTTTCTTCTGCTTAGGCATACTAAAAAGGGGGAAACCTTATTATAGAAATAAGCTCTTGTCTATCAGGGATAAGAACCCATATATTTTATAACACAGGGCCCCTCCCATCATGAACATTTGTCATGAGGACTCAACTTAGACTCTGGGTGATAGGATAGGACTCTAAAACCGCTAATCCTAGATCCCAACCATAGAACCGACACAGTTCCCTGCAACAGCACCAGGAATCAAACACCCTCTGGGGAGTGCCTAATACACTTTAGGCACCAACTTGCGCCAAATTGATATGACAGCTTGATATCGAAGAAACTCCAACAACTTGATCTAAGAGCTGGTTTCCCTACCTCATCACCTACCAGTAAGGTGAAATCAGAAGACACATCTGTGCAAAAACCAGGATCACTAATTACAGATTGACTTTGACAACTGCGACTGAGCAAAACTTTTCCTGGGACCAAAAAGAAAGATCCTAGCCTAGGCTTCAGCCTAGGGTTTGTGCAAAAACCAAGACCTCGAATTCCAGAGGTCTGACTTTGACAATCACGACTGAGGAGAACTTCTGGAACTATAAGGAAAGATTCTATCCTACACATTCTCCGAGGATCTGTGCAAAAATCAAGAACATTAATTACAGAAGAATGATTACAACAACAATGATGGAGTAGAACTTCTGGATCCATAAAGAAAGACTATCGTAGACTTCCTATGACCTGTGAAAATACCAGGATCTCTAATTAGAGAGAACTGATTTTGAAAGCCATACCGAGCAGAGTGTTTCCTGACACCATAAAAGACCTTGGGGTTCAACAATGAGCATGTCTGGAGTTTGTAGTTGTTTCCATGATAGTAGCTTCAAGGGTGGAGAAACCCATTATCTTTTAGGCCAAGAGAATTCCCTTTCTAATTTACCCAACTCTTACTGTGCTTATGCAACAAAACAAAACAAAACAAACAAAACAAAAAACATGGGGCCATAGAGATGGCATGGAGGTAAGGTGTTTGCCTTGCATGCAGAAGGACTGTGGTTCAAATCCC
>PVKC010036389.1:0-13220 GCA_004027635.1 Crocidura indochinensis
TACTTTCTCCTTGCTTGTTTTCTCTGTTCCTCCAACCTACATCTTTATTTCCATGCAAATCACTTTTATTTTTATTCTCATATAACTTTTCCAAGCATACCCAAGCTTCATTTTTGCTGTCACAAATTCTGAGGCTACTCTCTAGCTTGCCTGAATTTTTAGGCATTGTGTCATGAATGCTGACTTTATTTAAAAGTTACTGCATGGAAAGACATAGGACTGCTCTACCCAGCTTGTAGCTAAAGTCTGGAGAGTCAATTACTTTTGTGTTATGGAAAAATATACTTCTGAATAGAATTTACTTCTCTCTGTTAAGGCCCAGGGTCATCTCTCTTCAATACCCCTCACTCCTTTTTCATCAAAAATAAACACACCATAAGCATCTGCAGGAATCATGCAAAGGCCCTGGAATAGAATATAGAACAAGAGAGCTCTAAGAGGCAATTAGATTAAAACTTGTATGGAAATCCTGGGGTAAAAAAATTCCAGAAGGCCACAGAAAACTTTCATTGAACATATTTAGACAATGTCTGCCACAGCGTGCTCATAGATGAGCATGATCAAAAAAAAAAGTGTCTTCAAATGGGAGGAGGGAAGTCTCACCCAGTTTGGGGAGATCAAGAAGACACCCAGCAGAAGTGACATCTAAATTGAGATTTTTATAGCTGGCTAAAATTAGCCATAATGGGTGGGCAAGGTGTGCAAAAGAAAATATTGATAACACAGAGAAGAGGAAGGGGGTGCAATAGGAGCTGTAAGGGAACCAAGATGACTAGAATGGCTGGGCGGGTTGTAAGGAACTTAAACTTGAACATAAGGACAATGGAGGAACAACCGAAAGGTTTTAAAAGAACAAAATGCTACTCTGGCTAGAGAGGGAAGGATAGATGGAAAATGTTCAGAAATGTACTTAGGTTATGGTGAACCACAATAAAAAATGGTTCAAGCTAAGATTAAGTGTTTTTTTTTTGTTTGTTTGTTTTGTTTGTTTTTGGGCCACACCTAGCGACACTCAGGGGTTACTCCTGGCTATTCGCTCAGAAGTCGCTCCTGGCAGGCACGGGGGACCATATGGGGAACCGGGGGATCAAACCGCGGTCCGTCCTAGGTGAGCACAGGCACCTTAGCTCCAGCGCCACCACCCGGCCCCCAAGATTAAGTGTTATGATAAAGTATTGAGAATGTATATCCAAGAAAAATTGCAAATGATTGGGTGGATTTTCTATGGAGAACAGGATTTGGTAATTGGAGGGACTTAAGAGCAAAAAGTAAAAGGGTTTGAAGATAGCTCCATGGCAAAATCTTTTGCTTTGCAAGTATGAGGTTACCAAGTCTGAAACTCTGTTATGCTTTGTGCTATAACCAAGACTCATCCCCAAAGCTCTGCTATCTGGAATCCCTGATATCATAGGAGTATGTTTGAATATCACAACTAAAGAGTGCACCTCTACAAGCACCACAACTAATGCTGTGCAAGTACTTCAAGTCAGACATATACATATGTCTGACATACATGTGTGCTCATCATGGTCATTATAAGAAGATAAAAGAAGCAGGGAAACGGGAGTAGAGACTATGCGTGAGTTAAGCAGAACCCAATGTGGTTGGAATCATCAGTCTATTCTGTCATTCAGAAACAAGAGGATAAACCTGGAACTGCACCAGGAAGACTCAAACAAATACAACATGCAAGAGTGGTTTAACCTGGTTTCTGTTTGAAGTGAATTTTGTTAACTCTCAGCTCAGAACAGAGAGAGACTTCAGGCAGACAGATTGTGATCTTTGTTGACTGCTGGCTCCATGTCCCAATCAGAAAAAAGAAATTACATGGTCTGGTAGGAATGGCAATATGGTCTGGGAGAAAGTGTCCTCCAGACTAGACGACCTGGATTCTGATGATAATGTGCAAGCCTCATCCTAGAATGTGCCCTTCAGCAAGTCCTCTAGCCTCCCCCAGGCAAGCTTCCTCACCTTCACACAGGGACCAAGGAACTTCTTATTTTTCTAACCCCTGCTGTGAGAATTAATGAGAGACACTCAGGAAAAAGTATCATGAGATGCAAAGAAAAAAGACTTTTGATTCCAACAATAGATTGGATCCTGATTCAGTCAATCGGGATGGAACCTCTCTGAGCCTCAGTTCCTAATATGTCATTGGAGGGCATAATACGCCATAACTTCACATAAGTTGAGATGAAAAAAATGCGCTATCCGCATTATATATTGTGATTATTGGTTAGAATGCTATAAAGGTTGATGCGACTGTGAGTGAAGACCTGCACATAGGTTTAAAGAGAGAGACAGGTCAAGAAACCAGAGATTGTATTGGGAGATTTTGTGGAATTACGAATCTTAGCAAGGTCCCCACATGTGACAGCCTTAATGTCTAAAGGCCATCTGGTTCACATAGTGGGGGGTAGGTTGTTCCCACGAATGCTTATTATGCCTGTCCCTTATAACCCTCAAACAGTCCTGTGAAGTAAATAATTATACTCTTGATTCTGACTGGAGAACAGTCTTCTCCATAACTGGTTTGTCCTGAACATTTGGGGTCAATGGAGGCTAAAACAGTGATCCAAGATATAGCAGGGAGCAAGAAATCAGGAAGAGGCTAGGAAGTAAAGTCAAATTAATCATACTCGCTTGGCACATTTTATGGAAGAATGAAATGATGCTGGAAGTATGGGGTACTGCCTGGCATCAGGAGTGCTCAACAAATGGCTCCCCTGTTTGTCCTTGCTGTTCTCAACCCTACACAGATAGCATGACTGATGATGTGGCTTCAAAGGCACCAATCAGGATTTGAATTCTGATTCCACCACTGTTCCTAGATGATCTGGAGCAAGCACCAACTCCTCTCTCTGTCTCAGTATGATACTACAAGTCAGAGTTGGGGGGGGGTGAAGTTTTGTGCAAACTACTCTATTCCTTCTGTAATCTTTATGTTAATGATATCTATAGTTTTCCAACTTAGGCAAAGCCTCTTCTGATTTTAAAATCATGTTACCCCATATATAGATACACTTATGGTATCAAGAACATCCAGTTCTGTTCTTTGGTAACTGTTGAGATTCAAGGGTTTCAAGAGAATAAGAATGTCATGTTCATAACATACATAATGGCAAGTCAGTAAAAAAGTGTCCGGATAACAGATAGCTACTTTCATTCTTTTTGTTTAGGGATTTATCAATGATCTTTAAAAAAGCACAAAATATTAAAATTTTATGTAAAACAGAATATTGATGCAGGTTTCACTTTCTCTCTATATATAGATCTATATATTTTTCTATCTCCCCCTTTTCATATATGTATGTACGTATATAAAATCGAGATGCCAAGGGAGTGAACATAGAGCCTTCTACATGAGATATATGCTCTTTACCACTGACCCAGACCCCTAATCATTCAATAGAATCTAAAAAGGACGTGGAATACCCTCTGGGATTTCTTCTCTGACTTCTGGTCTGTCACTGATATAGAATCAACTCTGACGTCAAAGTCCTGAGTGTGCATTTACTTTGTGTATTTCTGAGGGTCCTGATCTCATGATTTAACCCCCCTGAGCCTCAGTCTCTTCAGCTATAGAGCCAGGATTATAACTATTTACTTCACAGGATTATTTAGGGTTATATGGGCAAGGCATATAAGTCATGGAACACATTTAGTGCTGTTAAACATTAGTTCTTTGCCTTTCTATCCTGTGGTTGTTGTTTTGTAGTGAAGTGATAAATTCCTGAGAATTTTGGACCATTCTTCAACAAACCCTATTTACATTTTACTGGTCTGCCAAGTAATAAATATGTTCTGTTCAAATGATTTTTTGAAAAGAAAGAAAAAGACTAAACTGGAACCATAAAATAACCCAGAACTTCTTTGGTCTTTGTTTATAGTCTGATACCAAGCCAAAAAGAAATAGCTCTTTGATATAATGGATGAGCAAAACATTGGGAAGAGAGAACTTGGGTTCTGAGCTGACTGATTTTCACACTCTGGGCATACATGCCTTGAGAACGCAAAATGCTGCATCTGGGAGAAAGGGATGGTTAGGGAAGTGGCTGTGAAGACATACAAATTTAGAACTCAATCCATTGGCTTAGTTTCATTGAGAGACCTACTGTCACCTCACATGGGGACCTTTGAAATAGAGTTCAGACATGATGAGTGAATTCACTGAAATGCTTATCAGACATGGGATAAGGACATATAAAAGAAGTCTGATCCCTGCCTGCAGGAAGGGGAAGTGGAGACTGCAACAGAGAACATTGAAAGCTCTGGCAGAGAAGAATGCAGATGGCTAAAGATACAGGGAGGTATGTGATTCTGCAGGTGTGATGGACAGGGTGAATGATGACAGACTACCTACAGGAAGGGAAGCTAAGGCTCAGCCCCCCAAGAGTGTGGGTTAAGGCAGCAGGGGTGGAACAGCTTTCCTGGCAAAGGAAGAAGCCCATAGAGGGCCCAGATGCAAGAGAGAGAGAGAGAGAGAGAGAGAGAGAGAGAGAGAGACCCAAGTATTGGAGGGCATTTGAGGCTGTGTCAGGAGGAGCAGGTGATAAATTTTGGCAGAACTGGACTGTGAAGAGAGCAGAAAGATCTGTGAACTATGCAGCTGATAAAGGGAACAAGCAATACTCACCCGGCTCACTTATAAACCTTTGGTTTCCTATTGACCTTACAGATAGCTGGCTGTAGATTCTAGATCTAGAGAAAGAGAAAGAAAAGCTCTGGCAGGCCTCCTGACTTTCCAGTCACTCTCGGGAAATTAAATGTTTTTTAATTAATTCTGGTCACAAAGCAGCTTTAGTTCAGCAATAACTCTGTCTTGGTCTGATCAAAGCCATCCAACTTCTTCAAAGTAAAGTCCTAACTCTCCTCTGACTAGGCCCAAGCTAGGCAGATAGTTCAAGGTGACTCAAGGGTAGCATCCTGCTGACTTCTGTGTCCCAATTTGTCTTCAACCCTTCCTCCTTCTGAGTAAGCCCAGATGTTTACCTCTACAAGGTAGGACAATATCTTACATGCTCTGACAAGATGATATAAAGATTTCTGGAAGTATCTTTAGTATTATCTCTCCCAGTGCAGAGACCTGTGGACATGGACAAATGAATGTGCAAAGCTCAATTTGTGGTGGTTTCTGTTGATCTAGTGGTTCATCTCTATTGAGACCACTCTTGAGGCTCTGTCCAATAAAGATGTGCTAAAGGCTAGCTACCAAACTGGTTGCCTTTTTTAAGAACTGTGTAGAGGTTTCATATTACACTTTTATTTTGGGAGAAAGGGAGGTAAAGAGGGGTAAAGACCATACGTAGTTATGCTCAGGGCTTACTCTTGGCTCTATGCTCAGGGGTCACTGCAGGTGGTGCTTGGGATATCATATGTGGTATTAGATACTGAACACAGGTTGACCACATGCAAGGCAAGTAAGTGCCTTATCTGTTGTACTATCTCTCTGACTTTCATACTGTACTTTGAAATGTGGCATCTGTCACTGGTAATTTCAGCTATAAACAAGACCAAACTTTTGTCATTTTAACATGTTTGAATCTAACAGGTAGAATTGATTATTTTCTGATTGCTTCTGAATTAGAATAAAGAAAGAAGTCAAGGAAAATGGCAAACTTCAAGACTTGAATCACATGGTAAATAGAAGGCGCCATATATTTAAATATAGAACACTGGAGAAATAGATTGGGGGAAGATGTGTTTTCTGGGATTTGTTAAATGTAGAAAACACATAATATATCCCAAAAGGATATCCATATGGGTCCAAAGTTCTAAAGAGGTATCTAGGCTTCAGACAGACTCAATTGATTTTTCCAGAAGGTACTATTGAGTTTAACTGAAGGAAATTTTTTCATAGTATGCACAGTCAAGTTGGCCTTCTTTGTACTCAGGTAAGAAAGAATGCGTACAGGGAGTAAGGATCCGGTTTAAGTACAATCTTTTGTCCCTTGCCTACCTCACTTTGTTTCTTTGTTCAAAGTCTGTATTAGGTAAATCCTCAGTGAATTCAAATGAATGAATAATGTGGAAGCAGTCCTTACCAGTATCTGCTACCTGGTTAACTAATAGGTGGCTCAGAAGAATTACCAAAATATGTTAAGTGCTTTGGTAGAATAGAGTTTGTGGTTGTGGTTCTATCTGTATTTTATGTCTCAGAGAGATTGTGTTACATTTTAGAAAGACAGAAGATAGGAAGCAGTTGGATTTATTCTACAGGTTGGCATGAAAAATATACAGTAGGAATCTTTCCTTTTCTTACACAGGAATGAACTTTGGTCAAGATGCTAGCAAAAAGCTTTTATCACAGAGCACTGGGAATCAAGGATTCAACTGGACAAAAGTCTCTTCAGTTTCTTTCTTTTTCCTCTCTGTAGACATGAACTAAAGTTATGCCTTTTATTATGAACACTTGCTAAGTGACTGGCAGGATGGATGAGTGACCACGAGTCATTTCAATAGTAATGATATATGAGTTATGAGGAAGGTTGGGATCACTGTACAAAAATTATTAGTAGGTTTAGGTATAGATTTCTCTGACTTTTGATCAGAAGATGAAAATATATTATTTTTAAATTTATTTCTAAATAGAGAATCATATGATTTATGCCTTTGAGATAAGTACCATATTTAACAGGTAAGGAAAATAAAGACCCCAAAGTCCAATGGCATGCCATGGATACACAGCTAATAATTAGGAAAAGGAGGATTCATAATTGTATTAGTCCAGCTCCAAAGTATGGATTTTATTAATCCTCTGTACCGCTTACAGTCTTGGTTGGGTTCACCCCCTTTCTTGCTCTGCTGGTTAGCTCAAGTTCTCTCTATACCCTACAGGATAAACCCTCTTCTGAACCTTGACTTATGTCTGCCAGTCACTTCTTACTTGCTTTCTAGTCCTGCTTTCAATCACAACTGCCTCTGTTTTGACCTGTTTGTGATTACTTTTCACCCAGATGTCATCCATGTCCTTCTTTGAGGTATCAGAGCTGTATGGCCCTGGACCTATTATCTTCCCCTTCAGATTTCAGCCAACTTCCAGTTCAAGTTTGGAAAACAAGCTGCTTTACTCCCAGCCTTCCTCATTCCCCCAAATGAGGTTTCTAAGGGTTTTATATGCTGTTGTCAAGTTTATAGCTATAATTCGAAATGCTGTTAATATTACTGACAGCAGAGAGCTACAAATTACAAAGTTGTAAAGTTACTTTATGGTGATAACTGTCAGCAATCACTAGCAGCCATGCAAGGCTCCATGGAAACCAAGATGATGATCAAGAGAGTTGATATAATTTCAAATCAGGGCAGAGAAATCCAGGCTCGTTCTTAAGAAACTTGAACCTACTTGTTTACATTAATGTTCACTTGAACACATATACTTATACAAATGAAAGATCTCTACCATGCTCCCCTGTGGAATGACTGGCCTGCAGGTCAATTCCATCCAGTTAAAGATGTATTTCTAGCTCTGATTAGTTCAAAGAACAATGAGGCAGACTGTCTGTCACATTTTAGGTATCTATGAATTAATTGTAGAATGTGTAGATCCTACAAATGCCTTGAACACTCCAGGGACCTAGACAATATTAAGAACAAAGATGTTTAATTATTTCTGCCTTTTTATTAAAATAAAACAAAGGCAGCTTTAGAAGTACTGATTCAGAGAGATGAGATTTACTATGTAGGGCAATGATTTAGCCATCTTACTTGTCATTATTGGTCAAATATTGGTCAAAAGTAGCAATCACACTTATCACAATCTCTTGCTAAAACCCATGATGACAGGTTGCATTAACAGAAACTCATATTGGGAACAAGACACTAATCATTATTCATTGTATCCCCAAGGCTATGTTTAGTTCTGCACACACACATACACACACACACACACACACACACACACAAATTACCTATCCCACCCATGCTGGATATTAGCAATATTTCTCATGACTCCTCGCAGGGATAGGATGGGAACACAGTATAGCAATTATCCTTGTTTACCTGGAACTTTCCTGGGGTATGACTTCCAGTATTAAAATTAAGACATTTCCTGTATAAACCAAGATTATTGTTCATCCTACCCAAGTATCACTTATGTGAGAACTTGGTCAAAAAAACAAGGATATTTATTTTAGAAAGGCCACTGAGAATACACCTTTGTTTTGGTCAAATATCTAAAGATCAAAGAACAGAGGGAGTAGATCTGTGTGACCCTAGAGGTAGGAACCAGAGGCAGCTCTTGTTTGAATTTCTAACTAGGTTAGAGAATATGTAGGGTATGAGAACAGGCTGTGTCTGTCATAGCAAACCCTGCTGAGTTTCTGAGAATGCAGAGATGAGTGATCTTGGTCTTTGCTTGAAGAAGTTACCAGTATGATAGGAGAGATTGGCAGGAAAATGACCATGGGAAACTGTAAAGCTAGTAGAAGGACCAAAAGAAGGAACAAGAAACACAGTCTTGGGGGTGTCAGAGTGAGTCTGTGCTATAAGAGGGCACATGGAATATTTTTCAGGTGAGAGGATAGCATAAGCAGAGCAGGGCCCTGAGAAGCTACTCTCCTTGGAACAATAAGGTTGTCAATGCAGGTAGGGGAATGATTGGCAGTGATTCTAGAGAAGTCTGAGGGAACTGTCCTATGATCAATCATAGGATGACAGATTCAGGACCATATCAGCCCTGGAAAAGAGCACGGTGGCTTGTGGGAAGGTTGGTGAGTTTCCTAGAAGTCTCCTTTAATGGAGCAAATAGGATTTGAACTTGACATGAAAAGAAGCACATGTAAGCTTCAAGGTGGCATGTAGGTATCACTTGCCCACCTTCCTTCCATCTTTGTATCTCTAGGAGGTCATCTCTGAAAGTCAGAGGATCCCCTTCTTCCGGATTCCCCTTGAGAACCAAGAACTTCAATTCCTCAGATGATCTGCCATAACCAGAAGTCTTTTGGTTACTCCTAGAGTATCAGAATATTCAGCCTTGGACTTGGCTAATCTGGTATCTACCACATACAGGTTGTAGACTCTTGAGTTTGACACTAGCCTTTCTTGACACAGGTGCTTACCCATCTGTGTAATGAAGAATGTGGCATGGGGCCAGAACGCTAGCACAGCAGTAGGATGTTTGCCTTGCATTTGGTTGACCCAGGACGAACCTGAGTTTGATCCCTGGTGTCTCATATGGTCTCCCAAGCCAGAAGCAATTTCTGAGCATATAGCTAGGAGTAACCCCTGAGCATCACTCGGTGTGGCCCCAAAACAAAAAAACAAACAAAACAAAACAAACAAAAAAAGAATGTGGCAAGGCTCCTTTATTTTCCAGGTATTATTTCAAGAACTAATTTCAGTTGAAGCAAATTCCCATTTATTGAACCTCTACTATGTACCAGATATAGGTGTCCCCAGAATTTTGTCAGTCCCTTATCTTCCCTCCCCAGGGACCACTCTCCAGGAGACAACCAATTGTCCCTCTCTTTCAGAGAAACTAGAACCAGTACCTCAAATCTTATTTCTCAATTCAGCAGGCTGCATGCCCAGCTGAGACAGGCTGCCTGTCTGCTTGTCTGGGGTTTCTTATCCGTCAATATTTTCCTCAAGATGATAAATGTCCTGCCAATAAGAGGAGGCAGCTGCCAAGTCCGTCTGAGATGAGGGCCTGTAGCTGGGGTTGTGGCCGTGCTTGGCTTGTTGATGTTGAGAGGCGAGAGATTGGAGGCATGGCATGAAGAAGGGAGGCTGGGGGAAGTGGAACCAGGACCACTGCTGTCAGTCTATGCAGATTTGTCCAAGAGTCAGTGAAGGCAAGAGGGGAGAAGGTGGGGTCTTGGATTGGGGTTCAAAGTAAAGTACGTGTACAGCATTACGGGACTCTTGAAAGCAGCAACTCCCTAAGACGTGACATTACTCACTAGTATGTGAAGGGCATCCAGAATCATCACCTTCTTTGCTTCCCACAAAAGTCTAGAAATATGGATTATTAGTATCTGTATTTTGTGAACAAAGAGATTGTTTTGTCCCTAAGCTGAGGCCATATCCAGGATCAGCAGAAGAAAAAGAGGAACTAAGGCATATGGAGGTAACTTTTCCTGGAACAGTTCACCTACATATCACCTTGAAGCTTGGATGTGCTTCTTTTCATGTTAAGTCCAAATCTAATCTATTTGCCCCACTAAAGGAGACTTTTTAGGAAACTCTGTGGCAGGGAGTCTTGTAACAGCCAGTTGGATGATGAATTTTGTTAAATAATAGAGAACAAAAGACCATGTCTCACCTGGGTGTGAAATTTGGTTCTACTATTTCCTACTTATGCGACTTTAGGCAAATCACTTCAACTCCTAAGCCCCAGTTTTCTTGTAGTGAAGATGCTTATGGCCCTTACCTTTACCTTAAAGGCAGTTTAAAGTAGATGGAAACAAATTTCTCAGGTGCCTAGAGATTGGATATTTCCTGGGACAGGGTTTGAACTCAGTGAATCATTGCATAATTGTTACAGAATTGGATAAAATCTAAGTAAATTTCTGGGCCAGCAGGAATAAATGCTAGATGTTTCATGGAGCCTTACATGAAGGGTTCTCAAGATGTTTTTTGAGAGTTATTTCTTGGTGGAGGGAAGGGAACGGATTTCCCTGGTGGTATCTGAGGATGAAGTGCTATTGAACTCTTTCTGCCTGGCAGTGCTGGGAGCCTCCATTGCCACACCTTGCCAAAGCTGGGGTGAGGAAGGCATATGGTGGTGGGGATAGAACCTTTATTGGCTACATGCAAGGCTATGTGCCTTAAGCCCAGTATTATCTCTCCAGTCCCTCTCAAGATTCTTAAGTAGTTCTTTGTATTCTTAAGCCTTTTCTTAGATATGTTTGCAGTTCTCAGATATCCCAATAGAGTTAGACTTTGTTATCTGTTCATAAGTGTATAATTCAGACTCTTTAAACAAAACAAAAGAGGAAAATATGAACGACCAGTCAATGGTCAAGATCTGTACCAGAAACTCTGAGCTCTATTGTCACAAGGTTAGGGGGGGTTGGTGCTCTGTTGAGGGAAACCTGTGGGAGGCCTCCTTAATTATGGGATTGAAGAAAACTCCTGAAAGAGTTAACATACTCTGACTCTCACTGTGGAATGTAAGGAGTAGAGACTAGAGTGTGAATGTGACAGATAACTCTGACTCTGTGCCTGAGTTTTCCATTCTCCCTTCTTGTCTCACCTTATGAATGGTTGTGCACATCAAGTTGCTCTGTATGTTAGAAGTTGTATCAATTATTAGCTTGCCCTGTACAAAGAAAGGGTGATTTTTGGTAAAGAGATGAATATAATGGACATAAGTTTTTGTACAAAGCTTTGAGGCATAAATTTGGAGAAGCTGTCAAAAGGGATACTGGCTGCGTTACTGTCCCTCCAATTTCCATAGGGATTATGTACATAGGCCCTTATTTCATCAGGGAGGTATTGGGAACCCTCTAAATTGAGCACAATATGGGCCTCTCCTGGCTGCTTCTGTGCTGGGAGCTGCTTTCCCAATGGTGTCAGCACTAGGCACACTCCTGCTGATGCCTGAGGTTGAAGTGCCCTCTCCTGGCCATCAGGTGCATGACTGTCTGGTATTGTTAAACCTTTCAGAGAGAACTGGGCAGCTGCCAGTTAGGTCTGAGCTCTGGAGGCCACAGGCACCTTGGGGACTGGAGGTGTGGGGTGAGAGGGGACATGTGTCTTTCTCTTCTCCTTGGTTTCTCTCCCACATGAGCAGCCTAGACTCTTTGCTTCTTCATTTCCCTCCTCCCCATTTCTCTTGTATATTTGTTGTATTCCCTCTCTGTCTCTCTCTCTCCCTCCTTCTCTGTCTTTCTCTTTCTCTCTCTCATTCACACGCACACACCCCACATCTCTCTGCTCCACTCTCACCTTATCTCCTGCATCTTCTTTATCCCTCCCTTAAGTCCTTAACCTTTGCTGTTCTCTCCACTGTCTTAATAATAATAGTTATTAATTATACTCTTAAGTGGAACTCTTTTGGATCCACATTTGTACTTGATATTCAGATTCTCCACTGGCATGACCTTGGGAATGTGTGTGAGCTCTGACCCCTTCATGCGGGGGGGGGGCATTCATCTACCCCTTATCTTCTGTCTCCTTGCAGCCCAAATATTCTGGCCCCTTTTTGTCCTTCTATTCTTGTTCTCCTTCCTTTTTCAGTCCTCCCCTCTTTAAACTTCTCTTCATATTTCTGTTCAGAAGCAATACCATTTGCTAAGCTTGTCAGAAAATTAGAACTCGACCTTCACCTATAAGGAACTGTTGCTCTGTGGGTTCACTATCTCTGTTCGGCTGTCCCTGGGGAGATGAAGTATTGGATCCAGATCTGTGAATCCAGTCAGAAAACATAGAGAGTGTTTGACTAACAAGAGACATCTCTCCTCCCAGTGTCCTTTGGAAAAAAAATTGGGGGGAACAAGGAGTTCTACCTGAGTCTCACATGCTTTCCTGGCATATGTGTCCATGGCCAATTATTTTCATATGCATTTTTATTTATTTGTCATTGGTACTTATTGCAAGAAAGCCCAGGCCAAGCTCAGAATGAAAAGCACTTCTGGCACTGATTCCGCTTCTGGCTCTTCTTCTAGTGCCCCCTAGTGAGAGCCACAGACCTATACACCAAACATGTTCTAAGCTCATCCTGGCAAGAGGCTAGGGAACATACATACTGCAACCAATGGTCCACCCTTGAGGACATTTGTCTCTCAATCCAGCTAGAGGAGGTATGAGCAGCCCTGCTTCAAAAAGGACCAGATGTGTTGGTGTTTGAGTTGATGTGGTCCAGTAGTGGAGAGATCAGTTTGTAGAGTCAAACAGATTTGTTTTCAAACCCTACCTCTGCCACTTGGACGCTCTGTGTCACTTGGAACTTGGCTTATTCCTGTTCAGAGAATGGAGACAATGGCACAAACAATGGCCATGGGTACAAACAAGGTGCTATGGGAATGTATTGTAAATACTCAGCACTTCCACTCCCTCCCTGTAAGGGATAGTCACTATTCCCATGTCTGACAATTTTATGCAATCACTTCTTGGGGACCAAGGTGTTGAAAATCAGTTTTATAAAGTAAAAGGCCATCCTTTTGAGGACCAGATTTCTTACCTGAATGAAGAAGTCACCACTTCCACAGAGATACATAAAGCCAGGTGAAGAGATTTAGAGTAAATCTGAAGAGTCTTCTCACAGGAAAAGTGCCTAG
>PVKC010036390.1:0-13236 GCA_004027635.1 Crocidura indochinensis
CTAAGTTATGTACAAAGGTCAAATCCTATTGGATTAAAGACCTTGCTATCAGACCCGAGATTATAAGGTTTATAGAACAACATGTAAGTAAAACACTCCATTACAATGAGATTAAAGCCATCTTTAAGAAGGTAACAGCACTTTCCAAACAAGTGTAAGCAGCCATAAACAGATGGGACTATATTAAGCTAAGAAACTTCTGCACCTCAAGGGAAATAGTGCCAAGGATACAAAAAGCCACCCCCAAAATGGGAGAAACTATTCACCCAATACCCATCAGTTCAGGATCTAATATAGAAGATGTACAGATTACTGACAGAACTTAACAAGAAAAACATATTTAACCCCATCAAAATGGGGAGAAGAAATGCACAGACAATTCCTCAAAGAAGAAATACAAATGGTCAAAAGCACGTGATAAAATGTTCCACATAATCAATCATCAGGGAGATGCAATCAAAAGAACAATGAGGTACCATCTCAAACCAGAGACAAGCACACATCACAACAAACAAGAACAATCATTGCTGGAGGTAACGTGGAGAGAAAGGAACTCTCAATCACTGCTCATGGGAATGTTATCTAGTCCATCCTTTATGAAAAACAATATGAAGATTCCTCAAAAAACTGGAAATTGAACTCCCTTATGATCCAGTTATACCACTCCTAGGTATATACCCTAGGAACACAAATATGGAATATAAAAATGTCTTCCTCAAACATATATTCATTGCACTGCTATTTACAATTGACAGATTCTGGAAATAACCAAACCATTAGGAAAACTGAAGTCATAAAATTTTCCTATACATATATGTACATGGAATCTCTTATGCTGAGTGAAATCAGAGTGAGTCATAGGGAGTGAGACACAGAATATACTCACTCATCTATAGGTTTTAAGAAGAATAAAAATCATTATTGTAATAATGCCCAAAGACAATAGAGATGAGGACTGGAAGGACTGGCTCAAAATATGAAGCTCACCACAAAGAACAGTGAGTGCAGTTAGAGAAATAACTACACTGACAACTACTATGACAATGTTAAAGTGTGAGAGAAGTAGAAAACCTGTCTGTAATACATGTGGGACGGTAGGAGGAGGGAAATGGGGGGACATTGGTGATGGGAATGTTGCACTAGTGAAGGGGGTATATAACTGAAACCCAACTACAAACAGGTTTGTGATCAAGGTGCTTGAGTAAACATATTATTAAAAAAGAATCTAAGGGCAAGTGATTTCAAACAATCAGACACCCTACCAAATGGAAGAAAATGTTTTCACAGAATACATCAGATAGTTAATGTTTAAGAGATATAATGCACTTAAAAACTCAACAAGACCAAAACTCCAATAATCCTACCCCAAAATGGGGGGAGGGGATGATTAAGACACTTCCCTAGGACTCAGATTAATGACTCGTATGACTCGTAGGCATATGAAGAAGTGTGTATCTTTGCTTATTATTGTGGAAATTCAAATAAAAACCAATAAATATTATTTTATGCCAGTAAAATAGTATGTTTTAAAGACTGGAAAGAGGGGCTATTAATAATACAGTGGATATCCAATCCAAGTTTGATCCCTGGCACTGCATATTGGTATTCTGAGCACTGCCAAATGATCCCTGAGCACCATTGTGTGTGGCTCCAAAACAAAAATAAGACTCAAAATGACCAATATTGGGGGCATGTCTTGAGAAAGGAAACCTCATTCACTGTTGGTAGGAATGTCATTTGGTACAGCCTGTGTGTAAAACAGTATATTATGAAGGCTTTTCAAAAAATTTAAGACTAGAACTTTCATTCAACACAGAGATACATTTTCATGACACTTAACCTCAAGACTAAAAAAACATTAATTCAAAGTGGTATATGAATATCTATGTTCTTTGTGATTTCATGATGACTATATACAAATGAAGTAAATAGAAAAAAATGAAATAATATGATTTTCCATTATGTCAATGGAAAGTGAGTTTATCATGCTTAAAGTCAGTTATAATGTCAGAGACAACTACTGAATGATTTATCATTTGTGAAATATAAAATACACATAATGGGGCAACAAATGGTCAAAAGCAAAAAAAACTCAAGAGCTAGTTTTCAGAAATGAGCTGACCTGTAGAGTGAGGGTTGAGGATGAGTAGGAGTGTGTTCAGGGGGACATTGGTGGAAGGAAGTGTACACTCTGTTGATGGGTAGGGTTAGCAGGTAGATAATTGAAAATATCTTCAGTAGAATGATACATTATCATATCCAATATAGGAAAAAACAGTTCATTCTTTTTGTACGTACTGTAATCCTTACATTTAAGTACTATCATCGACTGAATTTTGTCTGCCTTAAAAGATGTTGAAGTAAGCCCCCTTCCTCTGTATCTCAAATTGTTATTATATAGAAATAGACACTTTAAAGAGGCAAGTCATTATGAGTTCATTAGGGTGATTTTTAATCTACTAATCCTGGTATCTTTATAAAAAGAGAATTTGGAAAGAGATGTGCAGGATGCAATGTGGAAAGACACAAGCAGAATGACAAGCGAAGACAAAGCATTTAAGTGACTATTTGAATATAGAAGCAAATATGCATTGAAATGCCTGAAACTATGAGAAGATAGAAATTAGGAAAGAAGCACAAGATTTTTCTAAACCTTACCAGCACCTTGATTTGAGACTTCTGACGTCTGTAACCACGTGGCACTACATTTGCTGCTTATTTGGGCAGAGGGCATTTGGGGCCACAGCTGGTGTTGCTCAGGGATCAATCTTGTGATTGCTAGGAATTGAAACAAGGTTGACTGTGTGCAAGGCAAGTAAGTGCCTTACCCTCTGTGATGTCTCATCAGCCCTGTACATTTTTGTTTTAAGTCATCGAAGTTATGGAACTTTGTTAGATATGCTAGGGAAATAAGTACTTTTGAATGATATATTTCTTCTTTGTACTTCAGGGGAACTTAAGAATTACAATTTTCCCTTTTTAATGCTTTTTAACACTTGATGAACTTAATGTCCATTTTATATTTTAAAATCCTATCATTACTGATATTTATATATTCATATCATTTAATTCTTGATCTATAAGGATTTTTTTTTGGTTTTATTGGTTGGGGGCAAACTCAGCAGCGCTCAGGGATTACTCCTGGCTCTGTACTCAGAAGTCACTCCCAGCAGGCTCAGGGTAACATATGAGATATCGGGGACCAAACCCTGGTTTGTCGTGGTCAGCAGCATGCAAGACAAACACCTTACTGCTGTGCTGTCACTCTGGCCCCTGATTCATAATGCAATGATGACAAACAAGACTCATATTTGGGTCAACATGTAATTTTGGGGTCCTAAGGAGATTTGTGTAGAATTATTGGCAAAGATAATGAAGATGAAAAATTGGAAAATTAAATAATATCACTATATATTTTTGATTTGGGGACGACACCTAACTATGCTCAAGGTTTTCTCCTGGTTCTGTGATCTGGAATCACTTTTGGTAGGTTTAGGGTACCACAGAATTGCTGGGTATTGAACCAGGTGCAAAGCAACACCTTGCTGTCTCTCTGGCCCAACCTTGTACTTTTTTTCTTCAACCTTCTACTTTTTAATCAAAACTACTATATCTGCACTTTTGTTTTTGAAACAAATACAAATTTATTATTCTCTTCAGTTCCATCAATGACTTTTATTGACTCTTTTAGAAATGTCAAATACGTTTGCTTTGCCTTTAGTGTCCACTAATCTTTCCATCCAATTAGAGAATAGGTTTTTAAATTGCCATAACACATTTAATTCATAGGGCAATCATACCTGATTTTGTTCTTTTTACTCTCATGTGACTGTGACTCTACTGAACTTGTTAGCAATGCTTGTTCTACAGAAGGATTCTGACAGGATTTCTTTAAAGTAATAGCTACATATGAAACCAGATTAAGAGAATAAGCAATCATTCAGACATCAAAAAAGAGATGGCTGGTAGGTTTTTATAACTTTGTATAAAAGTATTCATTGAAGTTATTAAATTTGCCTTACAGTATTGCAGATTGTCAACAAATCACTCTAAAATTTTGATCACTCTAAGAAATTCTGAATTGCTTTGAGAACGACAAAGCAGGGCTACTTCACCAGCTTGGTTATGCTTGTGCTATGTGCTTTGTTTCATAGCTAAGTGATCTGACTTAATCCTTTCTTTGGTCTCTAATCTGTCTCTTCCTGTTTTCCAAAGGTACACCAAATGATCAGTCTGGTACAAACAGAATATAAAATGACTCCTGTGATTCTTGATATCTGATCTTCAGGCCACTGTTTTATTTCCCCATTTTTAGAGTAGATGAGACCCATAACTTGTTTCTAACTAACAAAATATATATCACAGGTAATGAGATATATCTTGCACAATTATGTTACCTGTCTTGCAAGTAGACCCTAAAGACTCTCTAACTGCCTTTGATGATCATAATAAGTGAGTTTAAAGTACCCCAAATTCAATAATATTAAAGATGAGTAAGTCAATAAAGCAATAATTTTGGGAGAGGGAATAAATGCAATGATGCTTAGAGATTGCTTCTGTCTCTGTCCTGTCCTGCCTCTGATCATTATTTGAGGTGTTTGGGGATCATATTGAGTGCTGGAGATCAAACATGGATCAAGATCAAACCTAGCAAGCACCCAACCAACTGCACTGTCTCTGATCCAAAATAAAAATTTAAAATATTTAAAAAGAGGCCCTTTGCCTGGTCTATTGTGAATTGAGGGACAAAAATACTTAAAAAGAGAGTCAGTGCAGGAACCAAGAAACAGGAACCAAACTTGCCCAGGAAATCAGGGAGGAAGTGCATGGGAGATGCCATATTGGTGACTTGGTCCCTATAGCTCTGGGGACAGAGTGAGTTCAGAACCAGGGAACAGATGGAAACCAAAGTTGCCCGGGAAGTCAGGGAGGAAGCTTGTGGGGGGCACCATCTCTGTGCCTTGGTCCCTACAGCTCTGAGGACAGAGTGAGTGCGGGAAACAGGGAACAGACAGGAGAAATCCAACCTTGGCAGGGCACACACACGAAGAAATACTTGGATGACTCATCACTGTGCCTCTGCCAATGCCAGGCTGTACATACACATCCTGGTCATAACCTCACTGACTTACAAACCCCGCTGACACTTAAGACTATACCAGACAGTCCTAGGCAGAGTAGGCTAAGTTTTTTCTCCCTTTGAAAATATGTAGCTCCAAAACCTAACTAGACTACAACACCTCTACCATTCTTGGGAAAATGCATGCACCACAAGATAATGATCTCTAAAATAGATCTACCTCCAGCCACTTTCTACACAACCAAACAGAGCACTTAAAAAAACAAGCCTGAAAATCCAGTACCCTAAAACACCCTATGCAATGAATAATGAATAAACTAAGGAAGACACCAGTGACTGGGGTATAGAGAGAAATTCTAATAGATTCCCAAGTCCTCCAAAAGGTAGGAAGTTTATAGATGAGGACCTAAAATAAGGATTTAATGTCCTATCAAAGGAATTAAAAAATCCCTTGACATGGCCCACTCAGAATGCAGACACCAAAAGGTGGACTGCACTCCTGAGAAGAAATTGTATTTGCCAGAAAAGCCTGCTTTGAGTAGTCACAAATGAGCTGACCTCTTTGTAAGGATCATCTGGCTACAATTTCATACGTGACTATGATATCTCACTCTTTCCCTTTAAGAAATCAGGCCTCAGTAAAACTTTCTCCCTCAGACAAAGGAAAACAGTACCAAACTCCCGCCAAAGGCTCTCCCACTGACCAGTCTATCTGACTTGCAACATCTTGGCGCCAAGGATGTTATCCTCAATAATTCAAACCTCAGGATGAAAGCAATTCTCAGTGCACTACCCAAAACTCTAAGAACTTCTTTCCTCTTCCCTGATAATTGCTAACTTACTTAAGGAATCTTTCACCTTTCTAGGTAATTGCCTAGCTCTCTCTTCCTTACCCAAAACATATACAAAATCCCTTTCCATCCTCAGTACCTGGTTCTTCTAATATGCAGAATTTGACTAGCTTCTCCTCCATCCAGAACCTGCCTCTATTATTCCCAAAAATGTTACTCTGCATTCCAGAAGTTGCTTTATAAGTCTCAGCTGAATCAATACATTTGTCCTCGCTTCATCTGACGTGGATCCCCATGCATCACGTGTGGTAATTCATTTTTCTTCATTAATAATTCCGTTTTTCAGTCTCCTCGTGTCTCACTCTCTCCTGTGGAATAGTCTTTGCTGTATACAGACGTTACAGCCATCTGTAACAATCCCTAACTAAAGAAATTAAGAAATCTGTAGACAAACAGTTCATCCAAATCAAAGAAGAACTCTATCAGAAAGTGACAGAGTCCAAACAAACAGAACTGAGGGAACTAAAAACATGCTAGCAAGCTACAATAGCAGAATTACACACATAGAGGATGGCATGGATGAAACTGAAGACAAAATACAAGCTGGCAACAACAAAGAAGTCAACAAAGAAATGAGACAAAACATTGGAAGATAATGTGAGGTATTTAATGAACAAATGCAAATAATTATGAATTATAGGGATACCAGAAGGGGAGGGAAAGGGGATAAGGGTAGAATAAGTAATGAGGGAAATAATAGCAGAAAATTTTCCCACCCTCTGGAAAGAGATAACTGTACAAATACAGGAGGCAAAAAGAGTTCCCAATAAAATAGACCCTAATATACCAAGACCAAGGCATATAGTAATCCAAATGGCTAAAAATAAAGAGAAAGATAAATTCTTTAAATCAATAAGGTAGAAAAAATACCTCAAGTACAAAGGAAAGAACCAAACCAGATTTCCTATTTGAAAGGACTCAAGCAAGAAAACAGTGGAATATGGAATAACGTATTTAGAGTACTGAATGAAAGAAACTTCCAACCTAGAGTCTACTACCCAGAAAAATTCTCATTCATATGGGATGGAAGACTAAAATCATTCTCAGACAAAAAAGAACTCACACTATTTGCACTAACCAAACAGTATCTAAATGAATTACTTAGAGATGAGTCACACAAGCCAAACACCCAATTGTAACAATGACAACCCTACTCAGTACAATGACACGACAACCCTCTCTTGTCAATAATCTAAATTTGTCAATGGTCTAAATTCCCCCATTAAAAGACACAGAGTAGAGGGTTGTAATAGAAAACAAAAAACCTGATATCTTCTGCCTGCAAGAAATACACCTAAAAGAACAGAATAGACACAGGATTAGAATAAAAAGATGGAATTCAATTTCAATTCAATGGAAAACAAAAGAAAAGCTGAACAGCCATTCTTATATCAGAACAAATTGCAATCAACCTCAAGAAAGTACTCAGACTAAAAAGGGTCACTAATTATTGATCAGGGGAACATTAGTATTAATGTTAATTAATTTATAATAATTATATTAATGTAAATTAAATTAAGAAGTATTAACTCTGATCAACACCTATGCACCAAATGCAGAGCCAGCAAAATATGTAAGGCAAACCTGGAGAAATATTGGAAGTAAATGTGATTATATATAGTAGGAGACTTTAACATACCACTATCATCACTAGACAGATCCATTAGGCAGAGAACTAGCAAAGACACAGATCCCTAAATGAGACACTAGAAGAACTAGGACTAATGGAACTAAATTGAGTCCTCCATACCCAGAAAGTAGAATACACATTCTTCTCAAGTGCACATGGTGCTTTCTTTAGTATAGACCACTCCTTAGGATATAATCTAATTTGCACAAAGTTGCGAATATAAGGATCATAACAAGTACACTATCAGATTACAATGCATAAGATCAAGACTGATTTTGTAAAAAGAATTTGTGGGAAAAATCCAAGACCTGGAGATTAAACTACATGCTGCTCAACAACAGCTGGATCAAAGAGGAAATCAAGAAAGGAAAAAAAGATTCTTTGAGATGAATGATAATGAAGAGACAAATGGTCAAAACTGTGGGACACAGCAAAAGCAGTTATTAGGGATAAATTCATAGCAATGCAGGCCTATGTTAGGAAAGAGCAAAATGACAAAATCAACAGCTTAAAGGGACACCTTAAAAGGCCTGGAAAAACAACAGCAAAGAAACTAAAGCACAGGCAGAAGACAAGAAAGAATAAAAATCAGAGCAGAAAAACAACAACATAGAAACAAAGAAAAGAATACAAAAAAATCAATGAGACCAGGAGCTGGTTCTTAGAAAGAATAAACAGGATAGACACACCACTGGCAAGACTCACCAAGACAATAAAGGAAAACAACAAATAAATCGGATCACAAACAAAAGGGGAGAGATTACAACAGAACCTCAAGAAATCAAAGACATTATGAGGACTTATTATAAACAACTGTACTCAGTTAAGTTTGAGAACCCAGAAAATATTGACAGGTTTCTGGGAAAATATCATCTTCCGAGACTTAATAAGGAGGACGTAAAAAGCATAAACAGGCCAATCACATCTATGGAAATTGAAACAGTAATTAAGAAACTCCTCAAGAACAAAAGTCCAGGACCAGATGCTTTACAGGTGAATTCTTCAAATATTCTGAGAAAAAATAATATCATTAATTATCAAGCTCTTCCAAAATATTGAAAAGAAAGGAATCCTCCCTAACTCTTTTTCTGAGGCTGATATCAGACCCATTCCCAAAGCTGAAAAAGACAACACCAAGAAACCATATATACATATAGTACTCCATAAAGGAACACAACGGTCTAAAAGGTAGAAGTTCTGAACACTGTAGGTGCCGGGACACAGTGAGAAGCAACTATATAAAACAAAAAATGGGAACCACAATGACTCTAAGATCTTTTATACTATAAGGAAATCAGCAAAGAGGGAGACAGCTGTCTAGAATAAACAGGTGTTCAATAAGCCTCCCATACAATGGACAATTTTAGTGTTCTTTTTTTTATATATTTTAGTGTTCTGATGTATTTATCCACAGACTAGGTGCAGAATATGATTGGAAACCAGGTACTGCTGCAGTACTTATTATCAATATGTGCTAATGCCTTAAATTTACTAGGAATAAAATAACTTCAGCTTCTTTGTTCACAGAGTTTTTGGGTGATATAGGGTGGATGCCCTACTTTTGTAAATTGGCTCTCAACCATACCCATTTCCTCTTGATTAAGCCATCTATTGGGACCTAAAGCAAATGACCATTGAGACCACTGAAATAGATAACTATGTACCACAGATGTATGATGCAGGTCCAACTTACCATGTATTTTTTTGCAAATTACTATTATTCCTTTTTTTCTCTTTTCTTCTCATCTTTCTTTTTTATTCTTTTCTCATCCTCTTCTTTTTCCTTTTTTACTTCAAACTATGTTACTATGATATCATAAATCTGATGCTGTCAATTTCCTTTTAGGAAAGGAACCTCAATGTACAAGATACAATGGATGATACTACAGAGGATAGACACCTCTTATAGTGCTATCATACTGCTTAGTAAACTAGACGTGAAAATTATGCTTATTTTAAAATACTCCAGAGACAGTTTAACCTGAAAGCTTCATTTAGCAAAGTTCAATGATGAAGTGCCTAGAAATTGGAAAACCTTCCCACTCTGAGGCTCCAGCCCAAATTTTTTCATTTCCTTATATTTTATTTTTTATCTCCTCTTTTTTCTCTTCTTTCCCTATTAAGAACCTATGTTTTAGCTATATATCTATTTTTTCTAATGCAATTATTTCTTAAGCACCCAGACCCATCCTATGAGGGTCAGGCCTCCAACAACTACTTATGCAAAGATGTCTTATGCATTAGTCTATCGATAAGTGGGCTGAGTTTGTATACAGTGGACTCTTCCTTGTCTGCTCAACCTATATTATAAACAATTCATTCCTATAGTCTCTCATATTATTTCCCCTCTTCCCATTCAGAAATTTTGATATCCTTTGGTATCTTGATCCTGATTTGTTATCCCTTCCTTTCTTTTAATCTTCTTTACCCTCAGTTCTTAACTCATTAGGTACCGAGACCTACTGCCAGCCCCAATAAGCTACCACCCAGATCCTTGAGCCAAAGGACTCTCTCTCAGTTCCACATCTCAGGCTCCAGAAAAAGCTGCAATCACCACTCCTGTAGACTCATTTTCTGTGGCACTTCTTCTCACTGTAGATTCATTCTCTGTGGCACTTCTTCTCACACACTCCCCCTAAATGTGGACTGTTGCATGCTACCAAATTCAGTCCCAGAAGGAGCCCCAGCTCAAGGACACTACCAGATCCTTTATTGTTGCAAACCATTTCTCAAACCCAACAAGTCCAGTGTGGGATGGAAATGGATCCTGAATCTTATTCCTACCCCCAAGAATATCTCAAAAAACTTAATGGGGATATGTATATTTTCTTTATATGTTGAAACATCAATAGTTATCTCTTACTTCCAAATGTAAAAGTAGCCTCCTCCATCCTCTTTTATTCCTTTTTCTAAAATTTTTTAATTTTCTTATTTTTTCATTTTTAATTGCTCTCTATATAATTTTTTATTATATATATATGTTTTCAATTTCACTTGTTTGATTTGTTAGGTATGAAATTCTAGAAGAAAAACTTACTTGGGATAAATGCTTAGATCAAAATCAGGGCACAGAGATTGTATAGCCTGTCATTCTTACCTCCACATGCACCAGCAATATAATATGACACTGTTCCCTTTTGCATAGGAATACTAAAAAAGGGGGAAATCTTACATATAGTAAAAAGCTCTTATGTATTAGGGATAAGAACCCATAAATTTTATAATACAGGAGTGCCTCCCACCCTGAATATTTGTCATGGGGGCTCAACTTAAACTCATGTGATTGGATAGTGACCCTCCAACCCCAAACCCCAGATCCCATCCGTAGCACCGGGAATCAAGCATCCTCCGGGGAGCGCCTAATACCATGTGACACCAATTTGTGCCAGGTTGAAACATCATCCTGACGATGAGGAAACAGCAACAACTCGATCTAAGAGCAGGTTGCCCTACCTCATCACCTAATGGAAAAGTGAAATCAGAAGACACTAAGTTCTTGATATGCACAAAAATCAAGATCACTAATCATAGAAGACTTTGACAACTGCAACTGGAATGACCCTAGTCTAGGCTTCAACCTAGGATTTGAACAAAAACCAAGATTTCTAATTCCAGATGTCTTACTTTGTCAACTATGACTAAGCAGAACTTGTGGAATCATAAGGAAAGGATATATCCTACGCTTCATTCTAAAATATGTGAAAAAAACCAAGATCACTAATCACAAAAACTGACTACAACAACCAAGACAGAACAGAACTTCTAGAACCATAAAGACTCTATCCTAGATTTGATCCTATGACCTATACAAATACCAAGATCTCTAATTCCAGAGAACTGATTTTGTCAGCCACAACTGAGCAGAACGTTTCTTGGCACCATAAAAAAGACTTTAAGGTTTGATAATAATATCTGGAGCCTGTAGTTGTTGACAGAAGTTGGAGCCTGTAGTTGTTGACAGTATGCTTCAAGGGTAGAGAACACCTGTATATCTTAGGCCAAGGGAATTCCCTTTCAAATTTCCCCATTACTTACTATGCTTATATGCAAAAAACAAAAACAAAAAACCCAAAACCTCACACCAGCCCTCCTTCTTTTTTTTCTCCTTTTTTGTATTGCTGTTTAGTAGTTGTTTATTGTGGCATTGTAGATCTTGTACTTGCTTCTTCTTCATCCCCCCTTTTTTCTTCTAAATTGATATTGATAGCTCCTAGATGGATTACTCCCAGCTTTTTTTCCCCAACAGAACCATAGAACTCGAATCATCTTGTTTTGCCTGATTAAGGGGAAAAATAAATTGGATATACCAGGAGCAGTCACATGAACATTGAGTGGAAATAACGATCTGGCCTAAATACCAAACCCAAAGTCAAGTACATCAGAATTAAGATCTACAAATTATATACAAAGGGGGCTAGTTATACTAGCAGTCCATGGAGCAAAGGGGGGGAAAGTATGGGATACATGCTGGGAACAGGGTGAAGGGAGGTCAATACTGGTGGTGGAATTGCCCTACTTCACTGTCACTATGTACCTTAAATATAACTGTGAAAGACTTGTAATTCACACGGGTCTCAATAAAAATTATTAAAAAATAAAATACTTAAAAATATCGCATGCATTATTTTACAGATTTTATGGGTCAGGAACATAGGAGCTATTTAACTAGATCCATTGTCTTGTGTCTCAAAACATTACAATCAAGGTGTCACCTAGGGCTGCCATCTAATCCAAAGATTGGGTTCTTTTTTCCAGACCCATGAATTATTGACAGAATTATGTCCCTTGCAGTTAAATGATAAGAAATTTTATGTTTGAAAGTTTTCCTCCTTTTACTTACCAATGGAGTGGTATCTTACAGCATGCATTGGGCTCACCCACACTCAAGGGAATGGGCTATTTAGATAAGGTACATCAGCAGGTAGGAATTTTGGGGCCACATCTTTCTGCCATAGTTTAATCCCATTTACGAGCTTCATTGTTTACTTTCTCTTGGCCACTCTAGTATATAGTTTGTGTGCCAGTGCCAATATTATTCCAGTACAACAGCAGCACAACAAACAATTTTTTTTATGATTGATCATTTAAAAAAATTTCTGAGTGGGATTTTATACTGATTATTTTATAAGATTTCAGATTCAGACATACTCTAGATTAACATCTTTACAAACCTTGTGCATTAAACACAAAGATGGAAGGTTTATTTTTCTGAAACAGGGAGGCCTGACAATGACTAAAGAAAAAATGTCTTATTCAGAATTTAGCATAGTGAAAATGAATGTAGTCCATTTCATGTCTGTGGGCACAGGAAAGCAAAGTTTCTACCAAAATAGACTTTAAATGTCTCACTCATTTAAGGGTTTTAAGAAAAATAAAAGTCATTTTTGTAACAATCCCTCAGAGACAATGAGAGGAGGGCTGGAACTTGCAGCTCACGTCATGAAGCTCACCACAAAGAGTGGTGAGTGCAGTTATAGAAATAACTACACAGAGAACTACCATAATTATGTGAATGAATGAGGGAACTGGAAAGCCTGTCTGGAGTACAAGTGGCGATGGGGTGGGATGGAGGGAGATTTGGGATATTGGTGGTGGGAATGTTGCATTGGTGAAGGGGATGTTCTTTACATGACTGAAACCTAATCACAATCATATATGTAATCAAGATGCTTAAA
>PVKC010036391.1:0-13237 GCA_004027635.1 Crocidura indochinensis
ATTTCCTTAATGTCCTTAATTAAATGATATACATAATTAAAATTATGTGTATAATTTCAGGATTATATGAACCAACTAAAATAGAAAAAAAAGCTTTCTTAAGAGATTAAAAAAAGAATTCCAAGAATGCTTTACTTTGCACATCCTTTCAATCTATTATATTTAATAACTTAGTTATATTGTAATAAAGTGTTATAATTGTGATAAAAATGGATTCAAACAAAAATCTTACTTTAGTAACTTGAAATCATGTTTTTATTGAAAAGTGTGAGGAGATAAACAAATTTTTTAAATGCAGTCTCTAGATAAAATTCTGAATGAAGAAGTGAAATGACAGTTGAAGTGAAATTAAGTTGAAGGAATAAAAAGAATGATGTCAACTTCTTTGACAATTAAATTGCTTTGTATTATTTTAAGTGATAATGGGCACATGTTTAAATTTCATTCAATACATTTTAAACAATGATATCACTTCCTCATCTTAAGAGTTCATAATTACATTATTCCAGAAACACAACCTTTGTATCTCTAACTTTATAATTTAAAAAAAAAACTTGGGAGGGAAATCTTTAGAAACATGCAACAAAATGCACAGGTTGCAAAACCCTTTGGAAGGCACAAATTGGAGATAAACAAGTGGCATGATTCATGATTCAATGGCCTAGCTTGATCTTTGCCCAGAGCCAGTGAGAATCATATTTTTCCTCCTTTGATCCCAATTTAACTCACTACTTAGACCAAGAACACATATTAACAGTGACTTCCTGTTTAAGTCTTTAAAGAGCGGTCCTAACTAATGCCTGTCTAAATTTATGTAAATACAAAAAATTATGATAAGCAATCATTTCCTTCATACAATTTCTAACTGGAGTTTTGAGACACTGGACAGTTTCAGATCTGTTCATGCCATGCCACACTGAGCTACAATCCACAAAATTATTTTGTTCGTATCAAGTGATCCTTGATCCACAACACTGTAGCGTCATAAAGATTTAGCTTCACACCTCTGCATGTGTGTAACACCACTCCCCCATCACCAAATTTCAGTCTCATTTCTCTATCCTTCTCCCCCACTGCTCTAGTGAACTCCATACCTTTCACAAAGTGTAGAAATTTTGATGCTGTTTCTTTGTTTGTTTGTTTGGAAGGGAACCACACCCAGCTGTGCTCAGGGCTGACTCTTGGCTCTGTAATCAAGAATCAACTCTGGCAGTACTTGGGACTCTCTGCAGTGCCAAGGATCAAGTTCTTGGCTGTGAGTAAGTGAAGTGTCTTCCCCGCTATACTATCTGTCCAGTTCTAAGTCATACAACTATTGATTGCACACATGTAACAAGGTACAAAGATAAAACATTCACCCTTGGGGTTGAAGAGATAGCCCAGAGGATAGGACATTTTTCTTGCACTCTGCTGACCCAGGTTCAATCCCCGTTATCTCAGATGGTCCACCAAGCCTATGAGGAGTGATTTCTTTTTTTTTTTTTTTTTTTTGGTTTTTGTTTTTTGTTTTTGGGTCACACCCGGCAGTGCTCAGGGGTTACTCCTGGCTCCATGTTCAGAAATTGCTCCTGGCAGGCACGGGGGACCATATGGGGCACCGGGATTCGAACCGATGACCTTTTGCATGAAAGGCAAATGCCTTACCTCCATGCTATCTCAGGAGTGATTTCTGACTGCAGAGAGAGGAGTAAGCCCAGGGCACAGCCAAGTGTGCCCCCCCCCAAATTTTTCACCCTATGTTCCACTATATTTTCTATCACCAATCCTTTTTCTACCCTTTTTTTTTTTAATAAGAAGAACCCAAAAAAATAAATCATTTTATACCGTGTCTATCTTCATGGAGACTAGAGGAGTAAAAAAAGAACTTAAATAATAAGAAACTGGTTAGGATAGGGAAAGACCAAAATACAACAGCAGAAACTGGCACTAGATGAGTTGACAGATAGCTCATTATCAGATTAGCCAGAGCTCTGCTTACTAAAAAGTGGGGATGCAAACATTTGAGCCCAGAGGTGAAGAGATTGGTTCTAATCTTCTCAAGTCATGCACTAATTAAGGGACTAAAATGAATTAAAACCAGGAATGAGTCTCAACAAAGAAACTCACCTCCCTCCATGTAAGAAGGAAAATAAATGTGTTCATTAAATCCATTTGAAGTTAGACACAAGGAAGAATAAACAAGTTCTGTGACCAAAAATTCCTATAGAGGGCAATGCTAGATAAAACTCCTTTAAAAAAAAAAAGTACTGGGGCTGGAGAGATAGTACAGAGAGAGTGTAGGCTGTTTGCCTAGCATGAAGTCAGTCTCCAGGTTTAGGTTTAAGCCCCAGCATCCCACATGGTCCCCTGAAACATTCTGGGGTGACCCCTGAGCTCAGAGTCAGGAAGAAGCCCTGAGCACTGAAGGGTGTGGCCCAAAAACAAAAAGGAAAGAAAAAGGAAAGCACTGAAGACTTCAGAAAGCCTTCAAGTCAATGTTTTTAAAAGAAAACTAAAGTTTTAGAACTTAATATACCTCAGGCAAACACTACCTGTAGCTACATCCCTGGCTCCATTACAGTTCTTTATCCAAACAGAGGAATGATGAGGTAATAACCTTTCTGGCCCTGTATACAATAGACTCTCTCTTCCCAGTCACCTAAGAGATAAGTGAGTGACACCTTCTAAGGTGGATAATGCAGATGACAAGATTCTATAACCACAAAATGACAGCCCAGACACAGACTTTAATATTCTGTCACAGGGTGTTTATATAGTGTTTCAGTCTGTATCCTAAATATAGCTGTAAGATGACACATGATTTTACAAGTGCTGTTTAAGAACATAACAAGCAAGTAAAATGCACCTCAGACTAAGGAAGGAAAACCAAGAACTCTACCCCCACGAGGAGCTATTACAATAACAACCATGAGCCTCAGTATTTTCCCTCTTGAAATATACGGCTTTTTAGTGCCTAAAATGTGCTGCTTAGATTCCACTTGGTTTGTTTTGGAGCCACACCTGGTATTGCTCAGGGACCACTCCTGGCGATGCTCAGAGATCAAATGTGGTGCTGGGGATCAAACCAGGGTCAGCTACAAGTAAGGCAAATGCCTTAACCATTCTTTTCTCTCTCTCTCTCTCTCTCTCTCTCTCTCTCTCTCTCTCTCTCTCTCTCTCTCTCTCTCTCCCTATTTAGCATATTTTTAACAAATGATATGATATTGTGTGACAAAAGTCAGCATTTACATTATAGCTTTTAAATAACTTATGATATCAGAAAACGTTAGGAATCTTCCAGAAGATTGTCAGTGTTTGCTAAAATTATAGTTAACTGCATGAATTTCTTTGCGAACCTTTATGGACAAGTATCTTCAGTTTTTTCCTTGGAAGATCAGAAGAAAAATTATGCTAATTATTAAGCCCCTCACTAACTAATTCAAGGTGCTCGTCTTCTTTCAAGATCAAAAGGATATTCAACTGGGGCCCAGGAGATAGCATGGAGGTAAGGCGTTTGCCTTTCATGCAAAAGGTCATCGGTTCGAATCCCGGTGCCCCATATGGTCCCCCGTGCCTGCCAGGAGCGATTTCTGAGCATGGAGCCCGGAGTAACCCCTGAGCACTGCCGGGTGTGACCCAAAAACCAAAAAAAAAAAAAAAAAGGATATTCAGCTAAGGAATTTTGGAACAACTCAAATGATCAGGAGTGCAAGAGGGAGAGACAGATTCTCACTCTAACAGCTCACACACACACACACACACACACACACACAAACACAAACACACACAAACACACAATGGAAGCTTCACAGACACATCCAAACCCAGAGCTCACATAGAAATCACCAGGCTTCGATTCTGAGAGAAAGCTCAAGAATAATGAGAAATAGGGGGCTGGGCGGTGGCGCTGGAGGTAAGGTGCCTGCCTTGCCTGCTAACCTAGGACGGACCGCGGTTTGATCCCCCAATTCTCCATATGGTCCCCTGTGCCTGCCAGGAGCGACTTCTAAGCAAATAGCCAGGAGTAACCCCTGAGCGTCACCGGGTGTGGTCCAAAAACCAAAACAAACATACAAAAAAAAGAATAATGAGAAATATTAGATAGGTTTAGATTATGGGTATTTTTTTATTTCATAACTTCCTTTTGTAACAATTAAGCTTGCCTTTTCAATGTGTTTAATAGCTTAAATTGACTCTCCATAAAATTAAAGCCATTTCCACCCTATATTAAACTAAAGTCTCTAATCACAGAAACCGAAAATAGTATTTTTAGCACACAATGGGAAACAGAAAACATTAAGACTTCTGTTTCATTTTCAAACACAAGAGGTAAAAACTCTCCTCCCTCATCTAGGCTCTGTGAAAGCAACAAAAGTACATCATAACTGGTTCTGAGTCAATATATAGAGTTTTAAAATTTAGTTTAATAGGCTAATGATTTAAGCATTCCTTTTCTATAGTGATTCTTGGAGTCGGTGGGGTGGGACAGAGAACTGCGTAAAAGCAGACTATTGTTTTAAAGGGAGATCTTTTAATTTTTTTAATTTAAAAAAATTTTAATTCAAATCATACTTAAAAAATCTAAGTTTCACACTCTCCCCGAAAAATCAACAAAAGCAAGAATTCCCATCTTCATCTAACTAAATCCAAATCAAGGTACAACTTGGATCCCAACTGGATTTTGTATGTGTCCATATATCACACTCAATCTCCATAGAATATGGGAGAAAATTGGCAAACTTTTCTGGAGTCAGACAGTAAATACTTTAAGCTTATTCAACCATATGAGCTTTATTTATTGTATTCAACTCTGCTCCTAACAAACACAGCTAAAGAAAACACATAAACAAAGGAAGGAAAAGTGTGTCTCAATATATTTCTATGTATGGACACTGAAATCAGAAGTTATCTAGTTATCAAAATATTCTTTTGAAACAAATAAACAAAAATTAAAAAAATAGGGGCTCGGGAGATAGCATGGAGGTAAGGCGTTTGCCTTTCATGCAAAAGGTCATCGATTCGAATCCCGGTGCCCCATATGGTCCCCCGTGCCTGCCAGGAGCAATTTCTGAGCATGGAGCCAGGAGTAACCCCTGAGCACTGCCGGGTGTGACCCAAAAACCAAAAAAAATAAATAAATAAAAAAATAAAAAAATTCTTTTGATCTTTTTCAACTACTTAATCTTTTTTTTTAATTCAAAAAACCATTCTTAAATTAGCCTGTGGTCTGTAGTCTACCAACCTCAGAGTTATAATCAGAGAAGCTTGAAACAGCTGCAAACACCTCTCAGCTCATTTCTTAGAGAGATTGAGATCCAAAAAGGTAATGATTGACCAGGGTCTCACAGGCAGCTCAAGATGGAAAAAATGGAGAAGGGAGAATAGAAGGAAGGGAGGGAGGGAGGAAGAAGATGAAGAGAAACAGATGGAGAATGGAGTTTAGGATGACATAGAAAAGGAATTACAGACATCAGTGTCATTCTTCTAAGTTTTTCAGTTCATTTTGGAACTTTAATCAAGAAAGGTTTCACATTTGAGGTTTCGTTTTTGTTTTTTGGGTTTTTTTTGTTTGTTTGTTTTTTGTTTTTTGGCTTTTGGGTCACACCCGGCAGTGCTCAGGAGTTACTCCTGGCTTCATGCTCAGAAATTGCTCCTGGCAGACACAGGGGACCATATGGGGCTCTGGGATTCGAACCGATGACCTTTTGCATGAAAGGCAAATGCCTTACCTCCATGCTATCTCCTGGGCCCCCACATTTGAGTTTTTTAAGCACACAATTATCCTGTAAGATTCTTTAGCCAGAGCTGAAGTGATAGTGCAGTGAGTAGGGCATTTGCTTGCAAAGGACTAACCCAGTTTCGATCTCCAGCATCCCATATGGTGGTTCAACAAGCATGCCAGGAGTGATTTTCAGAGCACAAACAGGAGTGATTTTCAGAGCACAAAGCTGGTAGCAACCCCTGAGCATCACCGGGTATGGCCCCAAAATGAACAAAAACAAGAACAATAACAACAACAAAAAAAAAAGATTCTTCAGAACAGAAGGGTGGCACAGGTGGTAGGGTGTTTGCCTTGCACGCACTAACCTAGGTTCAAGCCCCTGGCATCCCATACGGTCCCCCAAGCCAGGAGATATTTCTGAGCGCATAGCCAGGAGTAAATAACCTCTGAGTGTCACTGGTTGTGGCCCAAAGACAAAAAATAAAAATTCTTCAGCCAAATAAATTTAATCAACTGATAAAGTAAAACCAAAATAAAAGAAAAACATACCTCCTAAAACTGTAGGAACAAAAATGCTACAATTCAAAATTAAGTATGAATCACCGTGAATTACAAAGTTTCAAAGGTATTTATGATTAAGTTCCAGGCACATATTGTGCCAAAACTAAATCCTTCACTATTGTCCACTATCTTCCACAAATGTCCATGTTTCTCTCCCACCCCTCAACCTGCCTCTGTTGAAAAGTGTTTAACGGGGCCGGGCGGTGGCGCTGGAAGTAAGGTGCCTGCCTTGCCAGTGCTAGCCTAGCAATCGAACCGAGGTTCGATCCCCCGGTTTCCCATATGGTCCCCCAAGCCAGGAGTGACTTCTGAGCGCAGAGCCAGGAGTAACCCCTGAGCGTCACCGGGTGTGCAGGTGTGGCCCAAGAACCAAAAAAAAAAAAAAAGAAAGAAAGAAAAGTGTTTAAGCACTCTTCCCCTCTCCCCTTTTCCTAGTGCTCCCTTCCCTAACATCCTCAAGCCCCACCGTAGGTGAGATTCCTACTGAAGACCAGTTCTCCTGCTCTGCATTTCCATTGTCATAAGGCATATGATATTCCCCTATGAAGTTTCTTTACATCCCACATATGAGAGAGATCACTAACCCTGTTCCTCTCCCTCAGCACCAGTTCCTTTATCTAGTCAACTGTTTGTACACATTTGAATTGTTTCCATATCTGAGCTATTATATATAATGCTGCAACTAACACAGGAGTGCAGATATCTTTTCTGCATTGTGTGATTTGGGGGGTTTTGTGGGGGGAGGTTGATTTGGGGGCCATAGCCGATGATGCTCAGGGGTTACTCCTGGCTATGCACTCAGAAATTACTTCTGGCTCGGGGGACCATATGGGACACCGAGGATTCAACCCAGGTCTGCCATGGGTCTGCTGTGTGCGAGGCAAATGCCCTACTGCTGTGATATCACTCCGACCCCTCTGTATTGTGCTTTGGGGCCCTTGAGATCTATTTTCTAGAGTGTAATTGCTGAGTTATATGGAAGTTCAATTCCTAGTTTTTGAGGAATGTCCAATTGTTTTCCAAAGAGTGGGCCAATACATTCCCACCAGCAATGAATGAGGGTCACGTTTTCCCCACATCCACACCAATACTTATTGTTGATGAGACGATTGTTGCTCTTCTTTGTGGGGGGCCACACCCAGTGACGCTCAGGGGTTACTCCTGGCTACACGTGTGCTCAGAAATTGCTCCTACCTTGAAGGATCAAACCACGGTCCTTCCTAGGCTAGCGCACACAAGGCAGACGCCTTACGGCTTGTGCCACCACTCTGGCCCCTGTTGCTCTTCTTTTTGATGAATGCCAGTCTCTGGGGTATGAGGTTATACTTCATTGTGTTTTTTTCTATTATATGCCCTGATAATTTTGTATATGCTTTTGATCATTTGTATTTCTTCTTTGAGGAAGTTTCTGTTCATCTTCCCATTTTTTATAGGATTGCATGTTTTTACTTGTAGAGTTCTAACAATGTGTTATGTATCTTGGATATTAAGCCTTCGTTAAATGAGTGGGGACAAACAATTTCTTCCAGTCTGTGAATTTTGTATCCTGGTCATCATTTCCTTTGAGATGAAGAAGCTTCTTAGATTAATGTAGTCCCATTTGTTTATCTTTGCTTCTACTTCCTTAGTCAGTGGCATTTCTTTCTTAAAGATACCTCTGGCTTCAATATCATGGAGAATTCTGCCTATATTTTCCTATATTATGTAATCTGTGGATTCAAGTCTGATAGCAAGGTCTTTAATCCATATTTATTTGACGTTTGTGCATGGCATAAGAACTATTTCTGAGGTGTTATTTTATTTATTTAATTTTTTTGCATGTGACTAGGTTTTCCCAGGACCATTTGTTGAAGAGGCTTTCCTTGCTGTACTTCATACTTTTTCCTTCTTTATCAAGATTAACTGACCATAAACTTTTTGTTCTTCTTGTAAAGATGATTTAAATCTTTCTGACCTGTTGTTTATCCATGAAGTTTTGATTACTTCCTTCAAATCTGAATGAGAGTCTAGATGGTTAAAAAAATTTTGGTGAAGTGTTAATTTCATTGAGTTTTTTAAGCTATATCACAGCATTGTCTTTGGCTCTGTAGAGTTTAATATGATAAATCTGCTGTAAATCTTACCAATGCTCCTTTTATGTAATTTCTTTATTTGATCTTGTTACTTACAATATTTTATCTCATCTATGGTTTTGTTATTCTGATTAGAATGTGTCTTGTAGTATTTTTGTTTGGATCTCTTTTAGCTGCACCCTTTGCTATACCTCTTGGATTTGGGTGTATGTGTTCTCCAGCTCAAGGAATTTCTCCTCAATGTCTTGACTTTTGCTTATTTATCAGCCTTCCCTTCCTGCCTCTCTGGGATCCTGATGATTCTTACGTTGTTCCTCTTGAATTCATCCCAGAATTCTCTTACCACATGTTCTTTTATTTTGAATCCTTTGTTTTCCATCTTCTGTTTTTGTCTGGAGTTTTTCTTCATTGCATCCTGCAGCTCACTGATTTTGTCCTCAGCTACCTCTACTCTGCTACTGAAATTTTCCATTGTGTTTTTCTTTTTCTTTTTTTGTTTTTTTTTGTTTGTTTGTTTGTTTTTTGGGCCACACCCTGTGACGCTCAGGGGTTACTCCTGGCTATTCGCTCAGAAGTCGCTCCTGGCAGGCACTGGGGACCATATGGGGAGCCAGGGGATCGAACCACGGTTCGTCCTAGGTTAGCGCAGGCAAGGCAGGCACCTTACCTCCAGCGCCACCGCCCAGCCCCCCATTGTGTTTATCATTTCAAATTTTTTTAGTTGTCATTTCTGTTTTAAAGTTTTCTCATTTCTGCTCTCATATTCTCATGTTCTATTGATTATCTATTCCATTGTTTCTTTGAGCTCTTTAAACGACCTCAACATTTGCTCTCTAAAGTACTTATCATATAGGTCATATAATTCTTCTGTTCGCTATGAAAAAAAGCATTAGGGGCTGGAGAGATAGCACAGCGGTAGGGCGTTTTCCTTGCACGCAGCTGATCCAGGACAGACGGTGGTCGAAATCCCGGCATCCCATATGGTCCCCTGTGCCTGCCTGGAGTGATTTCTGAGTGCAGAGTAGGAGTAACCCCATAGTGCTTACAGGTGTGACCCAAAAAAAAAATAAAAAACAACAAAAAAGAAGCATTAATAATGATAATAATTAATAATAATAAATGTCACACTTGCCTCCTGGGCTCCTTCCTGATAGAATCATACAGAGTTTCCAACAAAGCTAAAACCCAGGGCTGGAGAGATAGCATGGAGGTAAGGCATTTGCCTTTCATGCAGAACGACGGTGATTCGAATCCCAGCATCCCATATGGTCCCTGTGTCTGCCAGGGGTGATTTCTTTTTTCTGAGGACCACACCCATTTGATGCTCAGAGGTTACTCCTGGCTAAGAGCTTAGAAATTGCCCCTGGCTTGGAGGGAACATATGGGACGCTGGGGGATCAAACTGTGGTCCTTCCTTGGCTAGCGCTTGCAAGGCAGACACCTTACCTCTAGTGCCACCTCACTGGCCCCCAGGGGCAATTTCTGAGCGTAGAGCCAGGAGTGATCCCTGAATGGTGCCAGGAGTGACCCAAAAACAAGAACAAAATAAAAAAAAAAAAAGCTAAAACCCTTCTCACATTGCTTCTAAATTACTTCTGACAGTATCATTCACACAAGCTGAAGTTGGCTATACTCACAGTTTATTCTTAAATCTAGACTCCAGGGATAGAGTGGGTAGGGAGGCCAGGCCCCTAGATAGAGTGGGTAGGCTGTTCACCTTGCAGGTGGCAGACCTAGGTTCAATATTTCAGCATTCCATATGGTTCCCCCAAGCACCATTGGGAGCGATTCCTGAGTGCATTGCAGGAGTAACCAACCCCTGAGCATCTCTCAAAAAGAAAAACAAAAAAGAAAAAAAATCTGGACTCCATTAAGAAGACTCCAGAAGAATTTTTACACTTGCAAGAATAAATGAAGGTATTTCATTCAATGTGTCTAAAGCAGGGGTCCTCAAACTTTTTAAACAGGGGCCCAGTTCACTGTCCCTCAGACTATTGGAGGGCCAGACTATAGTAAAAACAAAAATTATGAACAAATTCCTATGCACACTGCATACATCTTATTTTGATATGAAGAAACAAAATGGGAACAAATACAATATGTGGCCCAAGGCCCGTAGTTTGAGGACCACTGGTCTAAAGCAACACTGAAATCCTTCCTACCCACAATGAACACCCACTTTCACCCACTAACTAAAGCATGGCAACAAGCATCACTGAATTTGAAACCTAGGAGCCAGAGAGAAAATAACAGAAATTAATTAAGGTGCATGAAAACAAACCCAGTTAACTCTCTAGCACAACATGACTTCCTAGGAGGGTCCCAGTCTGCCAGAGTGTCTAGATCCTAACACTGAAACTAGTTGACTGAGAATCTTCAGGAATGGCCACCAGACCTCTGACTATAGTTTTGGAGGCAAAAAATTAAATAGATTGATAAATAAATAAATAAATAAATGTGACAGCTTAAGAAAAAATAACATACTTGACAAAGTAATTTATCTTTGCCTGTGCTAATATTTAAATTCCCCTGGAGATCTCTAACACAGAAATATTTCACTAGGTCAAGCCAAATTCAGATGTGATTTTAAGGCAGATGCTCAAATATCTAAACTGAGGGTCACTTACTATAAATCCACAGATGGGCCAACCTTACAAATTATTCAGAAGAAGGTTTCTTTAAGCAGCACAAAAAACAGAATCCCATACATTCCTAGCAAAGAATTTAAAAGGATTAACCAACTACTGGTTAAAAGGAGAGTAGAGGACTCACAAGAGTCCTCAGAAGGGAACAGGAAAAATTTGAAAGAATGAGAAACAGTTTCCATAAAGACTGAGTCACTAAAACCAAGGTGCCTGGGTTTTATGGTTTCACTCTCTTGTTTTGTAAATAAGGACTCTCCTTTTTTTTTTTTTTTTTTAAGCATAGCCAGTACACCATACTCATACTTTCAATCATCAAATGTCCACAGTCATCGAATTTCCCCCCTGCAAAATGGGTTGTTGTGTTGGTCTGTTTTAACTGTTTGAATCCAATTCCAAAATGATTCACTACAAATAGTTTTCAGGTCACTCAGTTCTCACTTCACCTGTGTATTTTCTCTATGCTTTACTTTTCTTGCAACTGACTTATTCAAGAAAAGCCTCTCCCACAATCTGGGTTTTTTGTTTGTTTGTTTGTTTGTTTTGGTTCAGGTCACACCCAGCAGCACTCAGGGCTTACTCCTGGCTCCATGCTCAGAAATCGTTCCTGGCGTGCTCTGGGGACCATATGGGATGCCGGGATTCAAACCAATGACCTTCTGCATGAAAGGTAAACGCCTTACCTCCATGTTATCTCTCCGGCCCCACAATCTGGGGTTTTTAAGAAATTTCTTATTTGGAAAAGTTAAAAAAAAAAAAAAAACAGGAAAGTAGGTCAAAGAACTGAAATTCATGCTTTGTATGCAGAAGGCCCTGGGTTCAAGACCAAACATTACAAGATCCACCAAGCACACAGGAAGCAACCCTTGACCCCTGAGCCAGAAGTAACCCCCCCCCCAAAGCCACAGAGTATGGCTCAAACTACTTCCCCCAAAAAAGGCCTCAAACAAGTCATCTTCAAACCTACCTTATTTCATCAATGACTTATTCCATAAAGACCTTTCAGCCTCTTTCTCTGAAGTTTATCCTCTATAGGATACATGTTTGTCCAGAAACCAAGTACTGCCATGACAAGGAATTTAGACACAGTTCTATTTAAAAGCTACCAGGAAACCATTAGGTAACACTTTACCTGATGCCTTTTTTTTTTAACAATGTGAAATTCAAATTATATTTTAAAGGTTACAAATGAGTTTCCTCTAGACATAAACTCATTCATCTATGTCTCCAGAAGCCAAATGAGAAAAATGTCCTAATAAGCAAATAACCTCTGGAATCAAATGTGCATGTTGCATAGCTCTGTCTTTTCCTTCCTACCTTACAAATATGAACACCAGACTTTGGAAAATTCATACTTCACATTATCTGATAGATACCTTAGTCCCTGGGGTGTCTTTCTACCCACCCCAGCAGTGGCCTGATCTCTCAAGGATCAGGTAGATGTCCTCTAGTACACCAAAGCCATTCCTAACTGCCCTTTCTCTGAGCTCCTGTTCTTTCTTTTTTTACTTTTTTTTTTTAATTTATTGAAGACAAAGATGCAAAGAAAGGACAAGGTAAAGTTACAGTGGGAAGGCAATCACCCATAAACAGAATTCTCAAAGAAATCCTCTTGCTGACACCTTAATTTTGAATTTTCAGCCAAAAAAAAATTTAAGAAAAATAAAACAAAATACATCCACATTTACTTTGTCCCTCAAATCCCCAGATTGTAGTATATTATAAAATTCTTAGCAGAGCACAAAGCAATCCAAAGCCACAAAATTTATGCAAGTCCTTTAGCATTAAAGGCTATAGTATTGCTGACACAGTCGATTATAATACATTATGGGGTATGGGGTATGGGGCTTGGGGAGGCCCCACGCCGGAGGTCTTTCCCTAGCTTGGGGGGTGCTGGGAGGCTTGGCAGGCCCCCCAGATGTCCCCCTTTTTCTCCCCTAGACTCCAGGCCTTCCCTGAGTGCCAGTTCAGGTGGACTCTATAAGGGTCCTCAGGCTTTCCCCCTTCCTCTCCCTACACTAGGGGGGAGGCGCATGGGGAAGAGGGCGGGCCAATGCAGCAGTGTCTTATGTTGGGACAGTCACTGGCAATTTTTTTCTCATTGGTCTCTATTTTAAAAACAGCACAGGGGGGCCCAGGAGATAGCATGGAGGTAAGGCATTTGCCTTTCATGCAAAAGGTCATCGGTTCGAATCCTGGTGCCCCATATGGTCCCCAGTGCCTGCCAGGAGCAATTTCTGAGCATGGAGCCAGGAGTAACC
>PVKC010036392.1:0-13242 GCA_004027635.1 Crocidura indochinensis
TCCCTTTTATTCTGAACTGTGGGTAAGGAAAAGTAATGCTGACTGAGCTTGAAAAAGTGCAGTAGAAGGCAAACAAATAAATGATTTAAGGTATTGGAAGAAAGACTTTTGAAGAAAGCTTGACCTTAACCTTTGGAGCTTAGAGTAAAGCTCTTCAGAGTGAAGGTAGGTTGCAGTAGTAAATTGGTCTGGACAAAACACATAGAGAGTCATTATGAACAGACGAAATCCTCCTCACCTTGTTGGGGCAGTGACTGCTGATAAGACAGGTTCTTAAAGGGCAGCCTGCTGGGAGGAATTGGACTAAACTCAAGGACAACAGCAATACTCATTAGGGCCAAAAGCCAGAAGCTGTGATGTGAGGGCCAGCTGACCAGGTTATTTAATGAGCGCTTGCCTATAGCAGGTTGGCTCACTTGGATAGAGTGAAGAGTTAACAATACCAAGGGCAGAGGTTGAATTCTTGCAAAGAACAAATGGCTTTATACTTTTTCAGGACTGTGGATTCCATCGCACTTAACTGGACCTCTTGGCTCACACATACATATACTAGTTACCAGAGTCCCACAAGTTTCCATCTTGAGATTTCACTTCTAGCAAAGATGGAAATAGCTTTTTGAGACCCAGTGATATAGCCTAATACTATTCAATCACACCTTCATTCATTTAATCAACGAATACTTGAGTATTTAATATATGTGTTATTATGCTTGGTGCTCCGATATGTTGATAAACATGAAGAAGGAATACTTGTCACAGAAGAAACGGGATATTTAAACAAAACTTTAATCTCAAGAGTTAAATCTTAAAATGACAACCAATAGCAATGCATCAATTCTAGAAAAATAAATGTTACTGATTAGTAAAAGTGGGCACAAATCTGTTTTTTTTAATTTAACCCCAATAAAATTAATGAAAAATAAATAAATTAGGTATATAAAAGAAAATATGGGCATAACACTCCATAACATTAAGAGTAAAGGCATCTCCAAGGAAAAAATCCTCCGTCCAAACAAGTAGTAGAAAAGATAAACAAATAGAACTATATTAAATTAAGCTCTGTACTTCAAAGGAAACAGTGACTAGGATACAAAGGCCATCATGGAATGGGAGAAACTATTAATCCAATACCCATCACATAAGGAGATATTATTTTAGATATACAATGTACTGGTTAAACTTAACAAGAATAAAACATCTACTATCATAAGAATATGAGAAAAATGAACAGAAATTTTCTCAAAGAAGAAATACTGATAGCCAACAGGACATAAAAATGCTCCATCAAGGAGATGGATTATCATCAAAGAGATGGATTTGTGATGCAGCTAATGAGATGAGATACAAATTAAAACAATGTGATATCATCTCATGTCACAAAGACTGGTACACATACCAAAGTCAATTGATGTGATATACCACATCAATACAAAGAAAGGGGAAAAATAATCACCTCCATTGAGTCAAGGAAAAGACCAAATGGTAAAAACCCTCAGAAAATGGAGCTTAAATAAGCTCACAGCAAACTTTATCCATAATGGAGAGAAACTGAAAGTTTTTATTTTATAGTCAGGCAGAAGAAAGAATGTTGGCCTTTACACCTGCTATATACCATAATGTTTTAAGTTCTTCCCAAAGCAATTAGGCAAGAAAGAGAGATCAAATGAATTCACACTGGTAAAGTAATCAAATTATCATTATTTGCAGATGACATAATATTATAGACAGAAAAGTAAAAGACTCCATTAAAAGTCTTCTAGAAGGAGCCGGCGCAGTGGCGCTAGAGGTAAGGTGTCTGCCTTGCCAGCGCTAGCCTAGGACGGACCACGGTTCGATCCCCCGGCATCCAACATGGTCCCCCAAGTCAGGAGTGATTTCTGAGCGCATAGCCAGGAGTAACCCCTGAAATTCAGCGGTTGTGGCCCAAAAACCAAACCAAAAACAAACAAACAAACCTTGTATAGAAGAGTAGCAAACAACAAAATCAATACACGGACACTATTGAATTCTTAAATATATAAGAGAAAGAAATGATATAGAAAGTTATTCATTTGTGATCATGTCAAAAATTAAAATTCCTGGAAATCAATTCAACAAATTAGAAAAAAGAACCTATGTAGTAAAAGTTATAACTCACTTTTAGTAGTAAAATAAGGCCTAAAGAAAAGGAAATAGATTCTGATTTTATGGATTGGCACAATCAACATCATCAAAATAAACACTTTACTCAATAGAGTTTACAGATTAATTCAATGCCCAGTGTAGACATGGGTACAATAGTGGAAAGAAGTGAATCTATAGTGGAAGGTGTGGTTCTGGGGATTTAATTTATGAAACAATGCCAATGATGGTTTTGTAAATATAAACTCCCCAAAATAGTGTGCTCTTAGACATTGTGTCCAAGCTTGAATTCCGTGATCTATTTCTCACCTTAACTATGAGTTTAGGCAGATTATGCTATCAAATTTCTGTTTAAAGGTCTTAGGGACAATATATGACACTCAAGTATGTTTATGAGAATGAGAAATCATATTTTCAAAGAGGTTTGTAGAGTGCTCGGCTCATTGTGAACTCTCAATAAATTGCTGCTATTATTTTGATTCATATTATTTTATCAAATTCTTATAATTTATCACACTTAAATATTTTCCTCTCAAGTCTAGACATGTCATTCTTTTGGATATTATCTTGATAGAAAATTTTATTAATATTAATATTTAAAAAATTACAGAGGAGGAAACTGACATTGAAGAGTAGAATGAAAAATAGAATTGTAATACTTAGTAGTTGCTCTTCATAGTTTTATCAACAACAACAAAAATATATCACCAAATTTTTTTTTATCACATCATGTTTTACGCTGTAACTTAAAATAATACTTTAAATAAAACTGGCATGTAAACTAGAAGTTAGCATTGCAACTAATTTCATGATTATTCCCTTCTAGTCCCTGCATTAATTTATGTCACTATATACTTAAGAAAGGACTGAAGTTTATGGCACTAAACTTCTTTTCTCAATATCAGCCTTGCCTAGTAAATCCTAAACTAAGGTACTATTTCAAAGCCTTTTAGTTAGAAAGCAGCTCTTCTATCCAGCATGATTTATTGACGTTTTATCTTTTTTCAAAGATCTTATTTTAGAGATGGTCTCATATACTGAATATATGAGACATTAAAAAAATAAAGCCAGTGAAAATTGATTCCTAATCATTATACTATCTCCTTGACTATTGCCTTTTGCTTGAAGTGAATTCAGATTAAGACTAATTTACATTGATTTTTAAAATCTAAATTGCACATTTCTTTAACTACATTTAAATGCAGGACTAAGTTTAATATTATTGTTTAAACCTTTTTGGAGAGTTTAAGTGAATAGCATTTATGGGTGACCCCCATTAGACACTAAAATCTCATTATTTTTATGCCTTATATCATTATGTTTCCTAGCAACTAGACAGTGGAACAGTACCTATTTCTTAACTACTCTCATATTCCACAGCATACTGAAACAAAGCCAAATATTTGGGGAGTGTTGTATGTTTAGGGTGATAAACTGTACCTAGAAAAATTCTGATCATAATATCATTGTCTAGACTAGGAATCAGCATAAAATAATAGATACAATTTATTGATCATTAGTATTATTTATTTATAGAACACATTTATTAAGAAATAAACTTAGCCAAAATTTATAAATATTTTTATTGCCACATTAGATGTTTCTACCCTTCATTTTTACGCAAGTTTCCAAAGCTCTTTTGTAATTTTTAATCACAATCACCCATGTTTCTATATGAGGGGATAGATTCATTGCAGGACTTGGAAAATTTTAGGTGGAATTTTAGCTTTCTCATAGAAGTATGAACTTTAATACTGATGGTTGCAACTGTCCTTTTAAGGTTACATAGTATATTGTAAATAGACAATTTACATAGCATATTGTCTTATTTTACTTATGTCTCCTTTTACTTATGTCTTTTTTTTGGCCTTTATCTTTTTTATTTGGAAGGTAGAGGCTGTGCCACACCCAATTGTGCTCAGGGCGATATCTTGGCTTGCTCAGAGATGACTACTGGAAATCTCAAGGGAGCATATGCGGTGCTGGGGCTTAACCTGGTTCAACTGCATGCAAGGCAAGTGCTTGCCTACTGCATTATTGCTCCCATCTCTGTCCTTGTCTTTGAAGTTAAGGCAGATTTCCTATAGGAAGCAAAAAGTTGGATATTTGGGGGGTAAAATTTGTTTATCCTACTTTTTCACAAGGACTATTATTTATATATAAAGAGATATTTAAATATAAAAAGAGAGAGTTGAGACCAGTGTCCTACTAAATACAATAGCCAAGATTTAGAAACACATCAGAGTTCCCAAATAAGAATGAGCAAATAATCTGCATTTTATAATTACAATGGAAAATTACAATATTATAAGAAAAGATGAAATCATGCAATTTATTACTATGTAATGAAAGTAGAAGGTACCATCATGAATGAAGTCAAAGTGAGAGGGACAAATACAGAGTGATCTCTCATATATGGGATACAAAGAAACATAATAAGAGATAAGCAAATTGCCCAGTGGCATCAAACACTGGAAACTTGCCGAGAAGGACGGTTGGAGGGATTGTGAGAGAGAACTTGAGATATTAGTGGAAGGGTGCTAAGAATTTAGTGGTTGTTGTAACGTAATCACATTATATGCCTGAAAACAATCTATTATTAACAGTATTATAAATCATTGTACCTAAATAAAAATCGAAAAATAGACACTGAAGAGATAGTACAGCCTTGTGCACCTGAGACTTGGAGTTGATCCCCAGAATCCCATAGAGTTCCCTGGGCATCACCAGGAGTAACTCCCGAGTGCAGAGTTGAGGGCCTCCTGAGCATTGCCTTGCGTGACCCCAGCACAAAAAAAGGTTTTTTTGGGTTTTGGGGTCACACCCGGCAGCACTCAGGGGTTACTTCTGGTTCTATACTTCAAGATCACTCCTGGCAGGCTTAGGGGACCATATGGGATGCTGAGGTTCGAACTACCATACTTCTGCATGCAAGGTAAACACCCTTCCTCCATGCTATCATGCTATCTTTCCAGCACCACAAAAATATTTAAAATCACAAAATTAAATGAGAACAATTTAAAAAAATACATTTAAAAATGAAAAGCTGGGGCCCGGGAGATAGCATGGAGGTAAGGCGTTTGCCTTTCATGCAAAAGGTCATCGGTTCGAATCCCGGTGCCCCATATGGTCCCCTGTGCCTGCCAGGAGCAATTTCTGAGCATGGAGCTAGGAGTAACCCCTGAGCACTGCCGGGTGTGACCCAAAATCAAAAAAATAAATAAATAAATAAATGAAAGGCTAAGTGGCTTGTATACAGTCACCTAAGTTTTATGTGAAGGTGAGATCTGACAAAACTCTTCAGGGTCTATTTACAATAGGATCTCATGAGCTTAACCAGATTCTGTTCTTGAGCATAACATCAAGAGTATGTTTTTTTGTTTGTTTTTAGTAAGGTTCAATGTAGTCATACTCTCCCGATTTTATATTTGACCAAATTCTATGTCTGCTATCCCCAGAAAGAATCCCACAGAATTTTTTCAAGTATGTTATCAAGAATAAGTCCATAAATTCAATGCTTTCTTTTAGTAAGCAATTTTTACTCTGACAAGACCTCTTGCCTGACCTCTTCATCCTGATCCTTGGCTATAAATGCAAGCATTTTCCCAGTAATTCCGGAGTAAAGTCTAATCTATCTCCCATACCACAAAATCCTTTTGCAGTAGCCCTAAAGACTTAACAAGTATTATATTTATTTAACAATTCATAATTCACGTTTCCTAATTCAAACTGAAAACTTTTTCATTATACTATACCAACCACACAAAAGCAATTACGTATCCTCATTAGCATATTCCCTTCCACAAAGCACCAACAGAAAATTTGTCAATACAATAGAAAAATATCTGCTAGAGAAGGATCAAAGGAAAAACCACAGAGGGAAAAAGGTGCTTGCCCTTTGCTCTCTCTATAACCTATCATTGATTCTTTGTCCCTTCTGCCTACCTATGTGCTCTACAGGCATTTTCTGAATTTCTTTGATGGCTATCTTCTAATTGAATTCAGTTAAAGATGGCATCACCAATGTCCAAGGCGGGAGGATCAAATCAGGGAATGTCTTCATTTTTTTTTTTCAGTTTTGCGGGGAATAACAATACTCATAATCCTTTGTCAGCCAGCACCTCTACTCTATAATCCTTTGGAGACAACTTTTTCTGAATTCCATTTGTACCCTTTTTATCCCTTGCCTTAATCCCATTGGCAATAGTAGTTTCCAATATTTTAATCTCTATTTTAATCAGTGATTCTTTTAACCTCGGCACTTACAATTGAATGTCTCTTGGTTTGAACTATTCTTGGATAGTTACTATCTGTAGAACCTGAAGAGATACAGAATTCAACATGCATATCTCATTTCCATCTAAAACAAATATGCAAGACTTTTATAAGTTCATGAATACTACTATCCTAACAGTCTCATTAGAATAAACTCTACTAGCCCCCATACCCAAGAATTAGGCATCACTAGAGAAATCTTACCCATTTCGTATTTTCAAAGTCCTAAAGACTTAACAAGTATTATATTTATTTAACAATTCATAATTCACGTTTCCTAATTCAAACTGAAAACTTTTTCATTATACTATACCAACCACACAAAAGCAATTACGTATCCTCATTAACATTAAATTAAACACTAAATTATTGATTCTTTTCCAGATGTAGATATCAGTCACTACTTTGTGCTTATGGATTTTCTCCTGCCAGTGCATTATTTCATGCTTGGAAGTTAATTTTTCAACTGAAAGAATGGAATCTATTCCAGAGCCATAGATGCAAAATTATTACTGAAATACATGAGATACTGCTATTCACAATAAAATGTACAAAAATATTCAGTCTGGTAAAATGGTCTGCCTGCACATTCATGCTTTACTCTCTCCATTCTGAAGAAGTCTCTGTTTTCTCTTGAACATGAGTTTAGTTTTATCTGTTCTTTCATCCTGTTATTTTACCAATAAACTTGTTTTACTTTTTTGTTTGTCTTTCCTGAATTTTATTTTCTGTGAGGTAAAAGCAACATATCTAAAAAGCTTGAGTAAGTTTAAGATGATTTTTCTGGAAGCCGGGAGGTGGCGCAGGAGGTAAGGTGCCTGCTGCCTAGCCTAGGACAGACCACGGTTCGATCCCCCGGTTCCCATATGGTCCCCGTGCCTGCCAGGAGCGACTTCTGAGCGCATAGCCAGGAGTAACCCCTGAGCGTCACTGGGTGTGCCCCCCCCCAAAAAAAAAGATGATTTTTCTTTCCTAGAAAGAGTAGGTCCTCATTCCAGTCTGAGTTCTACGATTCTACCCCTAAAAATTGAGTGGCGAGGATTATCTTGCAGAACAAGTAAAAAAGTACTTAGCTTAATTAATGCCTCATGAAGAATTCATGAGGAACTCAAATGGCAAATCATCCATTGCAGAGTGATTCATAACAGAATTCTATCAGTCTTAAATTTCACAGACATTTTTCTGGGTAACTGTTGTGGGAAGAGAGGGAAGCGGTAGACATCTTTGAGATTGCCACCTCTCTCCTACTTCACATAAACCACCTGAAAAATTCTACTCCTCCACTGGGGACCTAAGCCTCCCATAGATAAGTGATGCAAAGATTCAGTTATTCTGTAGTATTTGAGTCTTAGGATACATCACTGTTAGAAGACCACATGGTTTTCTATGAACAAGGACATATACAATTGACCAATCTAAAACATCTGAATATGAACTTGCCACCATCTCTACTATGACCTCATGAAAAAAGTCAAACTAACTTTTTACATAAGGATTTAGCAAATATTTTCTGTAGAAGCAGACAGAATGAACTTCAACTCCTTGGTTCATATAGTTTGTATTATTACTCAAATATAATATTCATTCAAACCCCATTCTATATGTTATTATTTAATTTAACATTTACCATTCACAGGTTGGGTTATAAAAGTAAGATGTAAAAGTAAGAGAAGAATTGGGGAGATAGTTATACCAAGTAAAAAATCTCACTTTGTTTGTTACAGACCCTGGCTCAGTTTCCCATATGGCATATGCCAAGACTGATTCTTCAAACACTGGCAGGAGTAAAACCAAAAACTGCCAAGAATGATTCTTCAGCCAAATGGTATGAGTAACCATAGTTTGGTGTGGCCCACACCACACATTGCTAAACAAATATGAACATTTATCAAAAATAAGAAATATTTCCTTTTCTTGAATTTATAATTTTTTTATTTAAAAACCATGATTACAAACATGTTTACAATTGGGTTTCACCATAAAATGCACACCCCCTTCTTCACCAGTGCACTTTCCAGCCACTATTATCCCCCAATTACCCACTCCCCTACCCCCTGCCTGTCCTTAACTACCTCCTCATGGTAGTTGTTAATGTAATTATTTCCCTAACTGCACTTACCACTCTTTTTGATAAACTTCATATCATGGGCTGGTACTTGGCTGTCATCTCTTTTGTTTCTATTGGGTTGCAAGGGGACATAATTTCTTTTTTTCTTTTTCGTTTTTTTTTCTTTCTTCTTACCACTCAGACTGCATCCTCTCCCTCTACCCTCTCCAGAGGAAAGAGAGAACGATCATCAATGGCAAAAGGCAGCTGCAGAAACAACACCTAGAGCCGGCTTCATGCTCAGCAGAGGATGCTCTGACTCCTATTCGTGGTTCGGGTGTTCTACACAATCAGAGAAACTTCTCTAGTCACATACTATAGAAATGATCCCTGAAAGTATAGTCTTATAATTTCTAATTTATTGAGGAATAATCATATTATTTTCCACAAGAACAACACATTGACATTCACCCAGCAGTGAGTGAGAGTCCCTTTTTCTCTGTGCCAACACTGGTTGTTCTTGTTCTTTTTGATGTGTGCCAGTTTCTGTGGTGTGAGAGGTTTGCATTTTCCTGATGATTAATGATGTGGAGCATCTCTATCTTTATATTATCTATATCTTTATATTATGAACAACCTTGTAACCAATTACATTTAAAAAGAAGGAATAGAATAAGTCAATTTAATTGAAATGCATTATATACCTATTAATTATCAAAACTTTTTTGGGATCTAGAGATATATGGATGGTTGTGGGGAAGGTTTGGTAACATGGTGCTCCTACAACATTTAGAACATAGTAAACCAATGTTATCTCAAATTTTAAAAGATAAATAAATAAAAATCTGTTCTCAAGTTATAAAAAACTGATCATCTACCAAGTCATACAGAAAGGTTCATTAAATTCCAAATTATCAATAGAAAGAAAGACCCATTCTTCAACTTCAAGGAGATTAAGATAAAATCAAAATGAATAAAGTCAAAATGTTATAGCTAAACAAGACAGTATTTCTGCCCAATATAGTTAATAATACAGTATAAGTTCTAAAAGTCATTCAAAAAGTAATATTAAAGTTTTCTAGAAGATTGATTTTAAAAAGTGAGATTACAAGCAGTCAAATAGATATGGTAATAGGTTACACTATATTAATAAGGGAGGAAAAGTCTTCCTTGCAGATACATGTTAAAAATTTAATACTTAGAGGTTTGGGAGTCACTGAGGTCATGTTTCTAATATTTTATTTAACTCTATTATTTTTATGTCATAGGTCTCTTTGACTGTCTTGTGATATAGTCTGAAAACCACCTTCCTAAATTTGATTTTAATTTAAGAGATAAAGTACATAATACAAAAGAAATATATATAATTAAACTTATTTTTCAGAACGTTAAGATGTTGTTTTATCTATATGTTTTTCACACATTCAATGTCACAATGAACTTCAAATAATACTATCTCCTGAGATGATCAATTACAGTAAAGTGATATGAAAACATCTGTAATTGTTATTTGTCACAGAATCATAGAACTATTAATTATATTGTAATTCATTTCCTGCTGTAATTATCAAAGAAAATTAAAAATTTTACTTAAAGTTCAATCAAAAGAAAATGAAAATTTCACAGGGCTTGATTAATGAAATTTGCAAAATAAAATATAATCTAGATTTAAGACACCTATGAATGTATGCAGTAGCAATGTAAACTTACATGAAGATATGAGGGGGCAATGTTTGTTGTCTGTGTTGACTCCACATTGAAGTTCTGCATTATTTCGTCTTGTTTTGCACATTTATGTGTGTCTCCTGAAAAACGAGGTATTATGTGATTTTGCTAACCCCTAGCTAAAATATTATAGAAAGCACTTAGAATGTAATAAAACTGAGAAAGATCATTTTGATTGAGACTGCAAATAGAAAAAGTCAAAATCTTAAGCCATTAAATTTAAAGGTTTCTATACGGCCGTATTTGATAATATTGAAACTAAACTGCTACAACTTTGGAATATCAAATGAGTTCTTTATCTTTAAATTTATGTTTTTATAGCAAGTCTCTTTTAGTTACCTAAAATGTACATGCTTGGTTTGATAAATTAAGTATATTTCTGTGTATACTGGCAGTTCAATATAACATTAACACCTTTGTATTCAACATATAATATGTGTCATCATGTACTACTTGGATCAAATCCATTTATCACTTAATTGTCCTACTAAGAATATCTAATATATTTTACTTCATAGATTGAGTTTGCTTTAGTTACACTTGACATTCAGACACTGTTAAGTGATCATTTTCAAAAAGAGCATTCAAGATTACTGATATTTAATATGTGAGAATGAATAAACATCATAAAAAATAAAAGTCGAATATATGGGAGCTTTTAAAAGTACAAAGAGTGTCAAATCATTAAAACTACAATAATAATAAATGATACATGCATTTACTCTTGACCCAGGAACTTTCTTTCATGCTAAGCTATAAAGGTACACCCAAAATATTTCTGAGAGAAATACTTAGTAACAAGGCAGAGCATTTTGATACTGAATTTGAAGTACTCTACTTTGGAAATGGAAGAGCAAATCATTTTCTACTAATATTTTCCTTCTATACAAAATAATGTGATATCATTTCACACTTGTAAGAATGACATATGTCCACATGACTTGAAACAATTAGTGTCTGGAGGAGATGTGATAAGATAAAACTATCAGCACTGTTGGTGGGAACATTTGGTTCATCTTCTATGTTAAAGCACTCTGGTAATTTCTCTAAAAAGACAGAATGTATTTTCCATAGGACCCTGTGATAAGACTTGTTGGTGTCTACTCTCCAAATGCAAAATCATTTAAAAGAACATGTGCTCAGATGTTTTAAATGCAGCACATAGCACAGTATCAAAGATTAGAAACAACTCAAATGGCAAACTATGATTAAATGGATCATGAAGCTTATATATATATATTTTATTTTTATGTTTTTATATATATATTTTTAAAATTTTTACAAATTCTGCTTTTTATACAATGCTCTTAAAAAACAGAATTTGTAAAAATTTTCCCCTTTTTGTATGAAACTAGAATGTATTATGTTGACTTGTGTCAATCAGAATAAAAATGACAGTTATGAAATAATCTCTCATATAAAGGATATAATGATCTATAGCAAGGAAGAAACAACTGGCTAAAGACAATATAACTGAAGATTTGGTTGATACAATTGAGTTTACCTGAGATAGGGAGTAGAGTAGATGTGTAAGGCCTTTGGGACATTGGTAAATGGAAGAAAAGGCTCTGGTGGTAGGAGTGGTGACATTGGAATGAGGTAAATTTAAAATTATCATTAATGGTAGTTATTGTAAATTATGGTATTTCTTTTTTAAATATCTTTATTTAAGCTCCATGTTTGTAGCTGAGTTTCAGTCATAAAAGTACACCCCCTTCACCAGTGCAAAATTCCCACCACCAGTGCCCCCCAACTCCCTCCTCCCCACCTGCCTTTCTTCAAGATGGATATTCTATTTCTCTCACTCATTGCCATGATAATTGTTGGTATAGTTATTTTTCTAACTGCACTTACCACCCCTCTTTGGTAAAATTCATATCATGAGCTGGTCTTTCCAGCTCTCATCTCTATGTCCTTGGTTATTATTACCACACTGTCTTTTGTTTTACTTAAGTCCCACAAATAAGTGAGAATATTCTGTATTTATCTCTCTCCCTTTGACTCATTTCACTCAGCATAGTAGTTTACATGTACATCCATATATAGGGAAATTTCATGATTTCATTTTTCCTGACAGCTACATAGTATTCCATTGTACCACATTGTACACATTGCACCACAGTTTCTTTATCCAGTCATCTGTTGTTAGGCATCTGGGTTGTTTCCAGATTCGGGCTATTGTAAATAGAGCTGCAATGAACATAGGCATGCAGAGGGCATTTTTATATTGTGTTTTTATGTTCATAGAGTATATTCCTAATCATGGTATTGCTGGATCATATGTGAGGTCAGTTTTCACTTTTTTGAGTACTATTCATATTATTTTCCAGAAAAGCTGGACTAGATGGCATTTCTATCAGCAGTGAAAGAGAGTTTCTTTCTCCCCACATCCCCACCATCACTGATTGTTCTTGTCCTTTGCGATGTGTGTCAGTCTCTGTGGCATGAATTGATACTTCATTGTTGTTTTGATTTGCATTTTCTTGATGATTAGTGATGTGGAGCATTTTTAAGTGCCTTTTAGTCATTGTATTTCTTTGAGAAAGTGTCTGTTTCTTCTCCTTATTTTTTTGGATTGGTTAGAAATTGTGGTATTTCAATAAAAGTGGGGGAAATTTCTATGAAAAGCACATTTATAATAGTAAGGTATGAAAATTGTATATATTTTTGTATATTTATATTTGCTTTGAAGGCCACATCTAGCTGTGCTCAGGGATCACTCACACCTGATTCTGCTCAAAAATCACTTATGGTCATGCCCAATGGGCCATATTCCCTACTTGCTGTACAATATTTCTCTGGCCCCATATATATTTTTATCTTCTTTAAGGACATGTGATCCTAAGGAAGCATGTAAATAAAATTTCCAGTTTAAGTTTAATTTTAATCTCTTTTAGTAGTGATATATTTCATTTTTATTATAAATCATTGCTACTATTTATCTTGCAACTTACACTGCCCCAAATAAATAATAATCTGGCAAAGAGAAATTCCATAAATATGAAGTAGATAGAATTAATTGAAAATTTTGGAAATCTCTAGGAGAAATGCAACGTTTTCTTTATCAGATGAAG
>PVKC010036393.1:0-13223 GCA_004027635.1 Crocidura indochinensis
GCCTTACCTCCATGCTATCTCCCGGGCCCCAAGAGAAAATTCTTGGTGCAAAACTGAAGCTAAGCAATAGTAGGATGAAGCCTGCAGAAGGAGTTGTGGGGACAGAGAATAGTGAAAGAGAAATAGTGAAAGAAAGCCAATGTACACTTATGACATTCATCCTTAATTTTGGCTTTTCCCCTGATCTTACTGTAAATCAGAAGTATGATTCTTCCGCTCTCCATCATATTCCAAGAGATATAACTTAGACTATTGATCTTGACCAAGTTGTGAAGTACAGCATAATTAATGCATCTGTGAGTACTGCATTACTATGGAAATGGAATCTTATTGGCGCCATCAGAAGCTGACTTACACAAATATTCTCTCAACTTGCCCAGTTGGAACACAGTGAACAAATAATAAACATCACAAGAAAAATCTATTCCCATGCTCCTTCTTATGACAAATTCATCAAGCTTATTAGCAGTAATTATGATGCAGGGTCCTTGAAGCAATGTAGATATCAAATGATGATGAAATAATCCAGTAAATACAATTACCAGCTTTCTCTAGTTAAAAGAGACAGGAGGGCATATAAACTACATCAATTAAAACTGATCTATTGAAGAACAGGTGCTAAAAGATTAGGTGATATGCATGATACCCTTTCAGTAATAATATTGCAAATCACAGTGTCTAGAAGGGAAAAAGAGAGAGAGAAAGGAAAGAAAGGGAGAGAGAGAAATGTCTGCCACAGATGCAGGCATGGGAATAGGGAAAAGGGGAAGAGCGGGAAGGAAACCAGGGACATCGGGTGGTGGGAAAATGCACTGGTGAAGGATGTTATACACAATATGACTGAAATTCAATCATGCACAACTTTGTAACGGTGGGGAAAAAAACCAATTGTGTTATGAACAAACTTGTATACCGTAGTGTTTAGATAAGATAATAAAAATAAAGAACTTTATTTTGGGGTGTGTATGGTAATTTTATACCCCTAAAACAAGAACATTGACAGTATGGTAAAAAATAAATGTGATCTTGTGAGTATTTTCAGAAATATGAAAAGTCACATTATGAAACTGACTGTGGTCAGGATACAAGAAAAAGCAATGAGATGTGAGCAGCTCTGTGACTTCCCTGTAACCACCAGAGGAAAAAAACAAAACTCTGAGACAACTTCCCCCCCAGACACAGGGAACTTCACCTACCCCAGTAATTTGCCAGCTGGCTTTCAAAGTGTAAGGACACCCTCCCAGTCCTGGGAAGAAGCTGCAAGCACTGCTTCTGCAGGCCCACTCCTTGAGATCCTTTTTCTCCCACCTCCCCATACTGGAGACTGTTGCTTGCTACAGGATTTCAGCTTAAGGACACTACCTGATACAACGTCTGTGAACTATTTTTCAGACTCCACAAGACAATGGGATGTGAGGAAACTGTGCTCTACATTCTACACCCCACCCCCAGCTATCTCAAAAGACTTAAAAGGATTTCTATGTTTCTTTTGTACATTTCTGTAGATGCATTTCCTTAATAGTTATAATTCGTAGCGTCTATTTCCATATGTAGAGGTCTCTTTTCCCATCCCTGTTTTGGATCTGCTTAGTAGGAAATTCTTGTAGGAAAGTCTTGGTTGGGTTATGAGCTCAGGTTATAAACAGGTTATAGAGATTGTTTAGTTCATTATTTTTATCCCCATATGTACCAGAAGTATCATGTGACTTTGTTCTTTTTTGTATAGGCACACTAAAATGGGGAAACCTTACATATAGAAAGAGTTCTTATCTTATAGGGATAGGAACTTATCAATTTTATAGTGCTGGGCTGCCTTTCACGCTGAGCATTTGTCATGGAGACTTGACTTAGACCTCAATGTATCGGACATATATTGTCCAACCCCGAACCTTAGATCCAGATATAGGTACCTGCACAGATTATGATTCAAAGTCCCCCTGGGGAGGTCCAAATGCTGCTTGGCACCAACCTACTCCAGGGTCCCCATATGACACCATGATGATGGGGAAACAGCAGCAACTTGATCTAAGGGTAGGTTGCTCTACCCTACCATCTAATGGTGAGATGAAATCAGAAGACACTCTGCCCTCAGAGCTGTACAGAACTAATATCTCTATGTACAAAAGACTGTCTACAACAATCATGACTAAGCAGAACTTTTCCTGGAACCACAAAAAAAGACTTTATCCTTGGCTTAATCCTAGGACCTGTACAAAAAAACCAAGATCTCTACAGAAGATTGACTTGGTCAACTGCGACTGAGCAGAATTGTTTTTTTTTTCTTGGGGGGGGGGGACTATAAGCAGACACATTGGGGTTGGACAACCAATATGCCCAGAGCCTATAGTTGGTCTTTCAGCAGCATACTTCATAGGCAGAGACACTCTTAGGTCAAAGGATTTTTCTTTTTAATTTCCCCAAAGTTTGATTTTCCTATGCAAAAAACAAAACAAAACAAAACAAACAAACAAACAAAAAGCCACACTGCTTTTCTTATATTTTTTATTTTCTTCTTTTAATTTTACTTATATTCTAGATAGGGGTTCTCACTTTTCCATAGAAACATAGAACTTGAGTCACTTTGCTCTGCTTCATATTTATGTATTTTTACAAATTGAGAAAAGAAAAAAGTTAATGGGGCTTAGGGGACAAGTGGTCTCAAGAACATTGAGTGGTAAAAGAAGGGGGTCAAATCTAAACATCCAAGCCAAAGTCAATGACAACAGAACCAAGAGATCCAAACTACAACAAGCTAAACACACAATGGACCTGTTACACTAGTAATACAGAAGGCCAGAAGTGGAGGTTTGGGATGCATGTGGAAAACTATAGTGGAAGGAGGTCAACACTGGTGATGAGAATGGTCCTAATTCACTGTCACTGAACACCTAAAATACAACTGTGAAAGACTTGTAAAAATAAAAAAGAAAAGCAAAGAAAAGCAATGTATTAAGAAAAATTATTTACTCTCCATCTAATAAAAGATACACACACACACACACACACTCAAAGGCACTGGTAGAACTTTAAAAAAAAAATCCAACTTCATCAAAAAATATGGAGAAGAGATGAAAAGAAACATCCTCTGTATACAAATGGTGAAAAGACAGCACCATCATTATGAAAATTGCTTTGTATCATTAATCATCAAGGAGATATAAATCAAAATAATGAGATATCATCTCATACCAGAAACACATTAAAAAGAACAAGAACAACCAGTGCTGGCAAGGATATAGGGTAGGAATGTTGAGTGGCCCAGCCTTTATGAAAACAATATGAGCACTACTAAATATATAGAAATTGAGTTTCATTTCACCCAGCAACTCCACTTCTTATAATATACTCCAAGGGGCCAAAAACAAAATGGAAGAAGCATTTGTACCTCAATATTCCTTGTAGCACTATCCACAAAGCCAAAATCTGGAAACAACCCAAATGTCCAATAATAAATGACTGGATAAGGAAACTTTGGTACATATACAAAATGTAATATTATTCAGCCACAAGAAAAGATAAAATTTTGCAATTTGTTGCTATAGGGAGAGACCTGGGGAGTGTCATGCTGAATGAAAATAGAGGGAAATAGACTGAAGTAGAATGGTCTCTCTCATATGCATTATAAAAAGATTCAATGCCACTATGTACCTAATATATTACTGTGAAACATTTGTAATCCACTTTGGTCAAAATAAAAATTATTTAATTAATTAAATAAATAAAAATAAAATAATTAAAACATAAATGTTTATACCATTGTAACAATGTTACCTAAATTTAATAATAATAAAAAACCAATGAATAGAATCACAAAAAAGAAAAAAAAAGAAATATACCGATGTTTAATACAGAAAGACAATGCAAACAAGTAACACGAGAACTGGTATTCCATGAGAAACATGCCTCTTGAGGGGACTGGTGGGTAGGACAGAAAGAAGACAATTATGATGGAAGAAAGCATTCAACCAGGAGGAGGAAGTTTTGCTGAAAGATGGTAAATTATTATGTGTGAAATCCTATCAACAACAATACAGTAAACCACATGAAAAATAAAAGTACCTCTCTAAGAAGCAAGACTTGTGGGGTGGAAGAGACAAATAAAGGTTTGAGGGCATTTCTGGAGCGATGTGGACACTGGTGAAGAGATCAGTGTTTAAACATTGTATGCCTGAAACCCAATAATGAATCACTCCATAATTTCACTGACATGAAATGTAAAACAATACTGTGGCGGTACTGCTACCTATACCTGGATAGAATATATGTGCTTTACTCTGTCCAACTAATAATCTTTATTAGTTATATACCACTAAATTTAGGAAAACTAAGCTGTACTTTTAACATGCTGGGAACCTTATTAATTGAATGATATCTTAATCAAACACTAGAATAGCACAGATTGAATTTTAAAATAATGTAAAGAAATTCTTAAATGTAAAGACATTCTTAGTTTATTAGCCTTTAACGTTGGAGTTTATCTGAATATATTGTTACAAGGGTAAAAACCTTATTAAAGAAAATTACAAAATAAATTTGGTTTATGTAGCCATATTGGTCTCAGATCACTTGGAGTCATTTAGAAGACAGACTAGATTTTGGAATATCTGCATCTCTACATGCACTTTCAAAGGGATATTCTCTTTACACGTTGCTATAATAGTGCCTCATGCCTGTGCTCTCCAGAAGTGGGTATCATGTCTGGGAGTAGCAAAACTAAAAGTAGACCAGGAGTCCATGATATGGGCTGGTGTGGAAGTTTTACTTATTACAGACCCTGGAATCCAATTGGACCAATCAGAACATAAGTCAGAGAAAAAGAACAAGCATTTGGTTGAGAGAGCAGTAAATGAAGGACATGAGAATATCTAAGTTTCCATAATGATAGGGCATGAAAATAAGCAATTTGTAAATACCTGATAGTTGGGAAGTTGACTAGTTACCCAGATCTCTGGATATGCTCTGCATTCCAAATGATGCATTGAATCCTGAACTTGATAAACTCTGTGAGAACTGGTTGTTTGGCTGTTTTTGGAATCATGGAACCAGAATAAAGTGTGTTTTATCTGTATAAAAGGTGAATTCTTACATAAATCAACTTAAAATAAAGGTAAACTCAAACTCAGCCAGGTTTCCTTTTAATAAAAATAAACTAATCAATAAAAACTCATGTAGAAATTTCCCAGTGATCAATTTGTAATATATTGGATGCTTACTTTCCAATCAGGTTTCTGGGCTCGGGTTTTCTATCTAAAGAATCAGGATAGTGATTCTTCTTCTACTTGATCATTCCCAGCTGATGGATTAGTACAGTATTCTGCACTGCTTTGAATTCATCAGGATTGAAGGCACATAAAAATACAAGGAATTAAGAAACAATCAGAACATAAAAGAGAAAGGAGTAGTGGGAGTAAGGGAGATCAGCCATCACCACTACAGAAGATGCAAAGTCTTTGATGAGCTGCATCTATAAATTATTAGCACTGCCAATTGCTCTAAAAGCTTTGGCCATGTGGTTCAAATTCACTAGGGATAATGAGACCTTGGAATATTCTGCCACAATCTCAACTAGAAGCTGAGCCAGAGAACAATATGGTTCAGAAACTCACCTCTTCACCTATTTTATGTAATACAGATTTATAGGGTCTGAGCACTAGTTCAATGAAGTTTGTATTCCTAGAGATAGAGACATTAAATGGGAACTTTCTCACCATGCCTTGTCTCGAGTTGATCATAGAAATCTTAGTGTATTAGGTTCAGCAGCAATTTGGGGATAATTCTACACCAATTTTAAGAGTAAGGAAACTGAAGTTATAAAAGGATGAACACCATACTATTTCTTTATGGAGGTATTGCTTTTAAAGTCTTGTTCTGTCTGCTCTTAACACAGAGGCAGTAAAAATCACTAACCTGGTCAATTACTTATTTTGTGAGGCCATTTATAATAGCTCTATTGTCACCTATCTGGTCTCATATTATTCTAGTAGCAACACTTTAAGATACCAGTGGTGTCATTTCTGTTTTTATTGATAAAGAGGCTAAGGCTCAGAGAAGCTATGCCATGTCTATAGAAATCCAGGTTTTAGTCAGATTACTTAGTTAGATGCATTTCTAATGGATATTTGAAAATATATATTTGAAAAAAATTCTGAAAACTAAAGTTTGTAATAGAAATGCTCATATTTTCCATAATCCTCACCTTTATCGCTCCCTACATTTCCTGATCTCCATAGCCAAGCACTATCCTCTATGTCGATAATTTGTTTGCATCTTTAGTTCTTTAAACAACATTTCGAAATTTCGGAAATTCTCATAAAATGAAGTCAGAATCCCCAACAGACTATAAACTGATTCTTTTGAATAGTATCACTATCCTTTAATTTTTTTTTTTTTTTTGGTTTTTGGGCCACACCCGGCAGCGCTCAGGGGTTACTCCTGGCTCCATGCTCAGAAATTGCTCCTGGCAGGCACGGGGGACCATATGGGGCACCGGGATTCGAACCAATGACCTTTTGCATGAAAGGCAAATGCCTTACCTCCATGCTATCTCCCGGGCCCTGAATAGTATCACTATCCTTTAATTTTTAACAATTAATATTATCCTTAGAATCAGAATCAAATTTTATTCTAAAGACTTGGCTTGGTCATTATGACCATTTTCTTTATATTTTTGCTCAACGCTAAGATTAAACTCCACTACTCAAGTAATTTATTCACTCACAAACTTTTTTCTACAAGTACTATGGGCTAGATACTGTGTTAAATGCTAGTGGTACAAAGACTATGAGTTATGGTGCCTGTTTTCATAGGAGCTTATAAATAGTGTGTGTGTGTGTGTGTGTGTGTGTGTGTGTGTCTGCATTTGTGTGTTGAGGCACTGGGCAAATAGGAAGGAGGAAAGATATCTCTAGTTATGACAGATTTGAGTTCTCTCTGTGATAAAGGTGAGGACTTTAGAAATCACAATGGTATTTAATAAAATTAAATAAAATAACAAAAACAACATCCAATAATTGCCCTTTTTTCTTTTTTTAACAGATGAGCAGAAATCCAGTGAACTCAAATGCTGCCCTAAAGACAAATCACTTTTGATGGGGAGAATTAGACTTAAGTTCTCTCATGCTCCTCTGTTTCCCTTTGTGTTACAAATAAGCTCTTTGTCTTTGGTTTAAATGCATACTGACAGGTCAAGAGAAACTGGGCTTTACACAGGCCAGAGGCTATTCATTTATATGCAATTTGAGAGATAACCGGCACTATGAAATGAAGAACTTTCTTCTTTTTTAAGTTACTTTATTGAAACACCGTGATTACAAGTTTGTTTATATTACAATTGAATAGGGCTTTCCCCCCCAAAGTTTCAAACTTGTTCATGACTTTCAATCATACATATCCTTCACCAGTATAGATTTTCTGCCACTGATGTCCTCAGTTTTCCTCCTGCCCCCCACTGCTGACACTTGCCTGCTTCTCTCTCTCTCTCTCTCTCTCTCTCTCTCTCTCTCTCTCTCTCTCTTTCTCCTTAACTTCTTGTTTACCTTTTGGTATGTAAAAGTCCACCAGGATTACAGGCCCTTCCATCACCCTTGTGTGTGGGATTCTGAAGAGTGCTGACTTTGGGAGCAGAAAAGAAAGACATGACAAAATGAGCACATGGCAGAGAGACTCATGGCAGAGGAAAGTTGTGAGGAATAAAGCGAGCCGACTCCAATGAATATCTTTTCTGACTGCTCTGTATTATTTCTCCACCACTATACTTCTTCATCAGACCATTGGCCTAAGAAGTTATAAACACGGTGCCTGGGGCTGTCTCATCCAACATGTGGTCTATATTTCTATATTTTTATTTTAATTTTACATCTCTCTCTCTTTTCCTTTTGGACGCTGTGGTTTATAATATTGTTCCTGAAAGAGCATCATGCACACCACTTTATCAGCTTTTAGCACGTAGTTCATGTCCAGAAAGATCATTTCCAACTATCATTGCCATAGAGGTCCCTTCTCTGCCCTGACTGCACTTCCCTGCTAGTAAGGGAAGTGGTAAGCTGTCTACCATGGACAGATTTTCCTTGCCCGCATACTATTTATAGATATTATTACCATACCATTTGGGGGGGGGGTCACACCCAGCAGTCTCAGGGGTTACCTCTGGCTCTGAGCTCAGAAATTGCTTCTGGGAGGCATGGGGGACCATTTGGGATGCCGATATTTGAACTACCATCTCACCTGAATCGACTGTGTGCAAGGAAAATGCCCTACCACTGTGTTATCTCTTTAAGCCCAACCATACAATCTTATTTTATATCCCACAAATGAGTTCAATTATTCTAAGTCTATAACGATGGGCCTTCTTAATGGAATGAAAACCAGACTGGTTTTAAAAAGAATCAGTGGCTTTATAAGCTTGAAGAAATTATTGCAAAAGATACCTATTCTTAAAATATTTAACTTTTAGGGACTGGAGTAGGCTCCATTGGGAGTGGGGGCAAGGGTAATAGCAAAAACTATATGAGTTAAAGGCACACTGATCCTTAGAGTTCATTACTTTATATGAGCAAATTTGTCACCAGCAAAACTGTCAAGGTATGGGTCATGATACGGAAGACATCTGTGGAGAGAAGTGTAAGAGAAATCCTACCTATACATCCTATGCATGGAGTTTCTGAAGAGATTCATGATGCAAACTTTGAGTGACTTTATGAAGTGGGTGATTACTGGGATGATATGGAAGATAATACTTGAAGCAGAGAAGCAATACAAGAAATGTTACTAAGAGTATATATAGAGTGATGACATTAAGACACAGCTCTTTAATATATGGATTCCCACCTGTCTACTCTATAGATAACAAATGCTTTGAGAAGCATTTTGAGGATATTCCTAGAAAGAAAGTGTAGTTATGACAGAATGCGTTTTCTCCGCATTTGCTTTAATGCCTCCAGGAAATTGTTCTATCACTTATGAAAGATTAGTTAGCCAGTCAGGAATATTCGTTAAAAAGAAATTTTCACTCTCTGGAAAACCTATCGAAGTCCCCTGTGTTCTTAGAGCTGTCACTCCTTTGGGTAGGAAGTAAAAGAAAAAATTTCATGTACCCCAGAGAGAGATATTGACTTATAAACATGACTGAGTATGCAAAGAGTGAGTCATTCATCTCCAGGGGATATTGTGTAATCCTGCATTTAAGGACCATAAACAGCATACAGAGGAATGTTAGTTTGTCAAAAGGTTTCACAGAAAAGATCATGATGTGATCTTTAAGAGCAGGAATGTGGAATGTGAGGGACAGGAAACTCTGTGTATAAATTTATGAAGTAGTTTCACATAAAAACCTCAGAAACTGACCTGGTTAAGTGGAAGTTTTTGGAGAAAGGAATGTTGACATTAGGTGTGGGAGATTAAGTGAGCTGGGTAGAATTTTAAAGAACTGGGGGAAAATGCTTAAATTTTCCAATGGCGGACATGACTCTGACTAGAAATTTCCTAAAGGCATTGCTGATAACCAACTGCTCAAGGTCCGATATAGGGAGAGAAAGCCTTACCCTTCCTTACATTTGTATATCTCAGAAACTTAGCTTTTGTTTTGTCGCAAGCTCTCATTTCACCAATTACTAGCAGAGTTTGCTTCCTTCTTTCCTATAGGTTTGTGTTAATGTGATCCTATGAGGATTTCCCTGACAACTCTCATGACAACTGCTTTTACTGTGTACCTTTTGCTTTTCTGCTTACTTATTTTTTCTCCATAAGACTTATCACCATTCAACAGGGTATATATTCTGATGAATTATTTCTTTCTGGTCTTCCTTATTAAAACTCAAGACCCATGAGGAGAGGGATTATTTATTTTGTTTTATTAACTGCTGTATCTCAGTGCCTATAAAATGCTTGGTCTTCCTAAAAGCCTAATGAAATTTTTTCATAAAATGAAGAGAGGAAAGAAGGGAAAGGATGGGAGGGAGAAACAGAAAGGAAGGAAGGGAGAAAGGAAAAAAGAGAGGTGAAAAGAGGAAAGGAGAGAAAACATGTTTATTTTCACCTTGCAAAAGAGATTATCAGATTGAAATACATAAAACTTTTTATGGGGATATTTATTGCTACATATACTCTCTCCTCACTAATAAGGAGTTCAACCCATTTGTTTTTATGACCTCTAATTTCCTTCACTGATTTGTGGTGGAGATTATTCAGTTTATGAGCAGCAGAGTCTATAAGCACAAAATTTGTATGGAGAACCAAGAGTAGGACAAATAAAGGAAGGAGGGATGAAAAGAAAGAATCAAGGGTCTTAGAGAAGAGTGTTGAATATTATTTCTGTTTTTAAGTATATATATATATATATATATATATATATATATATATATATTTTTTTTTGGTTTTTGGGCCACACCCGGTGACGCTCAGGGGTTACTCCTGGCTATTCGCTCAGACGTCGCTCCTGGCAGGCATGGGGGACCATATGGGGAACCGGGGGATCGAACTGCGGTCTGTCCTAGGTTAGCACAAGGCAAGGCAGGCACCTTACCTCCAGCGCCACTGCCCGACCCCCTTTCAAGTATATTTATTCCCACTCATCATCTGTGTTATTGTGATATATCATTTGTGTTCTCTGTCCATTGTTTTTCACTATAAGTGACTGAGGTCAGGGAAGAGAAACTGCTTTGATAATATTTTATAGTATTTCTCTTTAAAATATCCACAGCACTATTCCTAATCTTTCATGGAGCTCTTTTTTTTCAGTGAACTTTGATCTTAGAATACTCCTCAGCATAACATTCCAGGAAGTCTATTAATGACTCTATGGTTTCTCTCCCCACCTCTAGTACAGTGGAACATTACTGTATAGGGCACTTTCTTTGCCACAGCTAGTCCTGAGCTTGAATCCTGGAACCCTCTAGGCTATATGTGGCCCATTAAAAATATAAAATTTTGATGCGTGAGGTGTGGAGAATGAAGCATGGACACGGTGAAGGTAGAGAGAAGAAAATTATAGGGAGGAATACAATGAGGTAAACTGGCATGGTGTGGGGGATGACTTAGCATTCTATAGTCAGTTCAGTAAAAACAAGGCATTAAAATTTGATATATGCAAAGTTGCTTACAGGAAATGGCTGATAGCTAGGGTGTAGTTACAAAATGAGGGATCTCAAATTGGAGTGTATCTGAATAACTTAAGGCTTTTAAAACAGGGGCTTTAGATTTTAGTCTTGGAATTTCTGACTCAGTATTAATGGAGCTCCAAAATTTACATTTAAAACAAATGCTCAGGTGACGCTGAGCATCCAGTACTACACTTGTGACACCTTGGTACTGATCCCAATGGAGAAGTATAGAGAGAAAGGATAAAACAGAATTATGGGCTCCAATTATTAACCCCATCAACCCATCAAGAAAAGAACCTGATCATCATTCTGAACCCATTACCATCATCTTATTGAGAAAAAAGAAGATTGAGACAAGAGATTTACAAAAAAGAGGGAGGTGGAAATAGAAGAGGGCATAATATACTCCCAAGAATTTTTGGAGTCCTAAGCAATATAATTAGTTGGAGTCTGAGGGAGGTTCTTAATGACTCCTGAGCACCACTGAAAGTCAACATTGATAAATATAAATATATGTAATTATTTTTCATTAAGTATTATAAAAATGGGTCTGTCTTTAACATTAAGCTAATCTCATAGCATATGTAAATCACAGGATTCTTGGGAAAATCCTAACAGAGAATTTTCTCTTTTTCTTTTGTTTTGTTTTTTTTTGGGGGGGGCCCCACACCCGATGACACTCAGGGGTTACTCCTGGATATGTGCTCAGAAATTGCTTCTGGCTTGGGGAACCATATGGGATGCCAGGGGATTGAACCATGATCTGTCCCAGACTAGTGCATGCAAGGCAGACGCCCTACTGCCTTCCCCACTGCTCTGCCCCCTCTCTTTTCCTTTTTCTATTTCTTTTTCTGTCTCTCTCTCTCTCACACATACACATCCAACCACACACATACACATACAAAATAGAAGCTAAACACTTCCTATAGGAATTCCTTCAAACTACAGCTGATATACCTTTTGGGGGAAGACTAGCTGTTTTTGTGTTGCTGGGAACAAAGAAGGAAGAGAACAAATTGTGCATATTTTCTGTGCATGGGAGAAAAAATTATGGCATGGAGAGTCCACAAGCTTGTGTAATTACTGGTGAAGCTAACAATTGAGTAGGTAGGGAATGTTGAACAAAGCGATTATCCAAGTGTCACTGGTTGTCATTCTATGACATTTGCAGAGTCCATCAATATCCCCAGCTGTGAAAAATCACAACACAGCATGTACTGTGGAGCTAGATGTGAAGGGCAGGAGAGAAAATAATTTATAATTATTGAACTCTGGGCTTTGTGTAGAGTGAAATGCACACATAGTCCTGTCCAGTTTTTCAGATTATCTGTGAACTCATTCATGGTACATATATGGAGAATCTAAACAGCTTATCCAAGTTGAAAAATATTATTTTTCATATGTGCTTGATTTCCAAGTTGAGCTCGTCATGTCAGTCTTCTCCATCTTTGCCTTATAGAAAAAATGCTTACAGGTTTTTTATTATACATACTGATACAATTCAAGCCCCCCCCTGCCAAGACTTAGTACTAGAAATTCTTTATTTGGGGGGGTACTCAGGGTTTTGTGCTCAGAAATTGCTTCTAGCAGGCTTGGGGCACTATATGGGATGCTGGAGATCAAACCTGGGTCGGTCCCAGGTCAACCAAGTGCAAAACAAATACCCTACTAGTTGTGCTATAAGTCTGACCTCAGCACCAGAAATTCTAAATGAGGTACTCAGGAATCTGCTTATTTGGTGCTTATCCAGAAGGTTCTTAGGATTAGGTCATTTGGGGGAAATGTCTTACATTGCCTTGATACATTGGCATGAGGTTGGTAAGGAAGGGGAGGAAAGAGATTAAGGAAGCAGAAACAACAACATTTAAGTGTAATGATCACAGGGAATCAAATCTTCAATACCCAAACTGCATTTTCAGAAGTTTTGAGAGCTATAAACAGCTATCTCACTTCAAAGATGCCCTTCAACAGACGAATGGCTAAAGAAACTGTGGTACATATACACAATGGAATATTATGCAACCGTCAGGAGAGATGAAGTCATGAAGTTTTCCTATACATGGATGTACGTGGAATCTATCATGCTGAGTGAAATAAGTCAGAGGGAGAGAGAAAGAGAGAGAGAGA